>PVLA01001946.1:29717-117069 GCA_004027455.1 Hydrochoerus hydrochaeris | reverse complement strand
ATTCACTATTCCCTTGGATACAGATGTGCCCTGCCAATTTTCTTACAATTTAGAGTACACACATGTGCCTGGGTTTGTTTGTTTTTTGCTTGCTTTTTTTTAGAAATTTCCTGGACACTTATATTTTTAACTTGATTCTAAAAATATTCTTAGCCGAGGGCAGGTTCTCGTGTATAAGTGACCCATGTTTTTAAATTCTCTTTTTAACAGTCTATTGTGGCCATTTTGTTGTTGTTGTGTTTGTAGTACTGGTGATTGAACCCAGGTCTTCACACTGACTGTATTCCCAGATGATCATACTTTTTAAAACTTTTGAGATAGTCTAAGTCACTAAAGAGTCTAGACTGGGCTTGAATTCATGATCTTCTTGCATTACCTTCTGAATTTCGGGATTATGGGGATGTACCATCACTCCACACTTGAACGTTTTATTATAAGTAGCCTCAAATATTGTGTGAAAATTTAAGGGGCTGCAGGAGCATAGAAATATCTTTTCCTCATCTATTGCTTTGTTTATATGGGCACCTCTATGATAAAAGACAGATTAACATGGAAAAAGCATCTAAATTTATTTAATAGAAATTTTACCTGATCTGGGAGACTTCCTGAACAGCCAGTGGAACAGTAGTCACATATTTTATGCTAGGCTGGATGAAGAATAGCCAGTTGGAGAAATGTAATTGGATAATGGAAAGCTGACCTAATGGTAATAAACCAGGGGGAGGGTGTCGTAACCTATGTTTGTTCTAGTTCTTCCCCACGTCTTCAGGAATAAGGATGTTCCCTTCCTCTGGGTGTAGAAAGGAAACCTCTCCCACGAGGGATTCGTGATCTACTTCTGGGAAGGGGTGGGAAAGAATGGCCTGCCTGCTTCTGCCATGTTCTCAGATTCCTTCAGCGTAACACATTCAATAATATCGGGGTGCCAGGTTATGAACCTCGCAGGGCTAATAAGTAAACCCATGTGCCATGACTTAGAATATCTCTGCTTGTTTAAAGCATAATGACCAGCCAGGCACCATGGCGTATGCCTGTAATCTTAGCTACACGGGAGATTCAGGCACCAGGATCACAAGTTTGAGACAAACCTGGACAGGGCAACGAGACTGGATCTCAAACCACACAACAAAAAGGGGTGGTGCTTAGTGATGGAAAGCTTGCTTAGCATTCTGTGGGCCTTAGGTTCAGTACCCAGTATAAAAAAATTTGAAAAACTATTGTGATCCCAAAGTCTCTGTTCAAATTCCCTGTTCCCCTCAACAGCCACGGCTCACATGGCCTCAGAAGATATTGCTTGTGACCTGTCATTCTATGTCACACTCGGCCCTGTATTTGTGAGTTCATGTTTGTGAAGTGGTTCGAACAGTATAGGAACATAGTACATGCTCAGATAAGTATTAAAGTGTGTATTGCTCCCACTGGGCTGCAAGGCTGTGCAGGGTGAGGGCAGGACCTTAGCTACTGCTGACTTTCTAGCTGAGCCCTATCTATGTTGTACTCACAACAGGGTCTTAATCTACTATCCGTAAGAGTCAGTTTTAGAGTTCTTTGGAAGGGAGAACTTTGAGTTATGACCACTGATTGGAGCACTAGGCCTCAACTGATCCTATCCAAAAAGAGAAGCTGTTGTGCCAACAAGAGTGACACATCCCTTAGGCCTGGTCCAGAAGGCATCAGAAAAAAGAAAGGGGAAGTGAAGGATAAATGTCACCAAAGTTCTTAGTGAAACTGAGTTCAGAAGAAACTCTGACCAAAACCAAAATGGAACCAACTGAAAATGTTAATGGTCATTTTTAGTAAGTCACAAGAATTTGAAGAAAAGCTATTTTAATAAGTAGAACAATTTCATTTTCCATGTAGCCTGGGAAATTGAGATGGTTTCTTTTACAGAGTCTCAGGTCGAATTTGCACCTCTTGTGGAGAAAACAGCAATGGTTTCATCTTCAACAACTTGTGGGAAAAAGAAACAAAGACATAGGATCTTCCGTGGCTGTTTACAGGAGAAAAACATACTGGATTTGATGTACTTTGTGGGGTTATCCAAGGTATATGGAGGGAGAGGAGTTCAGACAAGAGGAGAAAACTGAACCAAGAATTAAGCTCCCAGGAGGCAGAGGAGTCGGGGTGGAGGAGGGGCGCACTGGTGGAGCCGGGAGCCAGGCTTAGCCTCAGCTACTTGGCCTCAGCTCCCAGACAGGAATGGTTTATAATTTTGCTTTACTGTTCATCAGAAGAGCTTCTCAGGTTGTGTGGCTTTCAGATTCTGCAAAGCTGGAGCTCCTCCTGATGAAACGCCACTTTATTCATCTATTCGTGTTCATGGTACAGCATGTTTCATTCATTCCTTTTGTAGGTTGGTCTATGTACATAACACATCTGAATTCGTTCTTCATTGCCTTTCCTTTCTCTCCCTTTTCTTCCTCGTCTCTTGATCCCTTTGACATTTGAGGAATATCTCTCTACCATCTTTAAGTTTATCTCTTTATTTGTGCTTTGGGTTTCTTGTGTAAGTAAAAACCATGCAATGTTTAAGTCTGATTCTGAAAGGCCTCTTTGCAGTCGACTGGCTCTGTTTCGCCTGAGGTGATGCAACAGCTTTAGGATTTGCTAATGAGGAAGAAGGAGAACTTGGGAGGGAAGATTATCAAAGCTGAGTTCAAAATAATGATGAAACATGAATAGTAGGATGTTTCTCGTTATCATTGTCCTTCTAGGATTCTCAACTAGGGGAAATTTTACTCTTGGGTAAAATTAGCAATGCAAGAGACATTTTTGATAGTTACAACTGGATGATGGTTATAAGGCTGCTACTGGTATCCAGTGGGTAGAAGACAGGGATGCTCCTAAACACCCCACAATAGGCAAGACAGGTCCTTATGACACAGACTTATGTGGCCCCAAGTGGTGTGGCAAAGTCCTGAGGTTGAGAAACTCTTTTTGCTGTAGGTCAACTGATAACTCTTGTCAAATGAAATGATCTAGTGTAAGGTAGCTTCATTTTTCCTTTTCTTTCTTTCTTTCTTTCTTTCTTTCTTTCTTTCTTTCTTTTTTTTTTTTTTTTTGAGATAAAGTGTTACTATACAGTTTAGGCTGGCCTTGCACTCATGATGATCCTTCTGCCTCGGCCTCCTGAGGATTACAGGCATGTGCCACCACACCTGGCTGTATAAAGTGACTTCTTAAAGGCATTGCATAGTCAGGTCTCCCTCATAAACTACTGTTCACCATATATCTGGCTCTTGCTTCCTTAGTTACACCCTTCCCTGGCCTCTTCCGTAACTGAAGGCTGACAGTGCAGTGGCTCTAAGACAATAGTCAGCACCAGTCTGGCACTAATGAGTGAGAAATTGGGACTCGGAATTCCAAGCATGGGAGCAGTGCTTAGTTGTACAGCTCCTGTCAACTGACCAAAGCTAAATCAGTGGTTGTCATCAACGACATGAATGTGGATCCACCCCTGGGCTGTTAGGATCCCATGTGGGTCTTGCTAAGATCCTACTTCCCAGTTCACTGTCCCAAATTCCTGCCCTCTTGCTTTAGCTGGTCCTCCACTACCTCGTGGCTTTCCTTCTAGGTGCCTTCCCGTTTGTCTGTGTCTCAGTCCATCCTGGCTTACTTCCCCCAGCCATTCCCATCCTACTTCCCTTATACAGACCACCTTGTCTACTTCTTTCCAGAGATGAATAACAATAAAACTATCACTGATACCATTCGCGCAGCAGCAGCTCTTGGCTGGTGAGAAGCTGCAATTCATCTTGACATGTCAATCACTGTTTTGCAGATGTTGAAACCAGACCTTAATTTCCTCCAAGTTGCATTGCAGCTGTTTGGTCTCAGCACTCCCTATGTTCCCCCAGAACTCCAGGAAGAACTCCTGACAGTTTTCTCCTCTCCCTGAAAATCTGTCTATAGTCTCAGAGGAAGAAACAGGCTTTCTTCTCACGAGTTCTTTCCTCCATCTTGATCTTGTTTTCTTCTGTCTCTCTCTGCCTTTTACCGCATGAACGAGCCCTCCTCCTCTCTCTTTCATCTCCTCTCCTCCCTGTTGGCTCTGTCCTGTAAATGTGCTTCCTCTCAGGGCTTCACCAACGCTCCTACTTCACCTGCTACCAACAGGTCCCTGCCAACTTGCTGGAGGAAGAGGGCCTCTGGCACTCTTCAGTGTGGCCACCTCCTCTGTTCCCACCTTCGGCCTGGGCAGTCACCTCTCCTCCTAACTCAGCGCTCCTGGCAGGATTTGTCTGTGTGCCCCTAAGTGCCTTCCACTCCTCCGGCTGGCTGCCGAGTCTCCCTGCCTGGGCTGCTGTCCTGTAGAGCATGGCAGAAGGCCTCACATTCAGAACAAGGCAAAAACCAGAAGACGAGCACAGGCCTGGGCCCAGGGGATGGCTGAACCAGGGCTTCCAGGGAAATTCCTTTGGGCTGGAGCTCTCTTTAATAGAGTGATGATACGCTATTAACATACTCAGAGCAGTGATTACCAAATGGAAATACCCTATTTCACCAGAGACTGAGATCCAAAGTCACTAGCTTTGTATCTAAATGTCATTTACCTCTTCGCTTTAACCGAGGCTCTGAGAAACAAAGACACATGACTGCGTGCTAGGGGATTCAATTCCTGTTTTTCCTTCCTGTTTGTCCTCTGCTTAAAAAAAAAAAAAAAAGAAAAGAAAAAAGTAATACCTAAAAGAAACCTCTAGATATTGTTGTACCGACAGTTTATTATTACTGTGTATGTGGAAATAAAGTACAATAAGTAGTTTTGGCCAAGTGTAGTGGCACATGCCTGTAAACTCAGCACTTGGGTGGCTGAGGCAGAAAGATCAGTATGAATTTGAGGCCACCTTGTGCTAAGGCCAGACCCTGTCTAAAAAAACCAACCAATCAAACAAAATCAAGTAATTTTGGGGTTCTTGGCATTAAATGTCTTCAGTTTTTTTTCAGCATAGTACTAGGGGTTGAACCCTGAGCCTTCACATTGAGCTACATCCCAGCCCCCTTTAAAATATTTTTTCCTTTATTTTGGGAATATCTCTTAAATCACTAAATTACCCAGGCTGGATGTGAACTTGCAATTCTCCCTCAACCTCTCAACGTGCTGGGATTACAGGCATTAGCTACCAACTTTGGCTAAATATCATTACTTTTAAAAAGACTAATGAGGCTGAGGCAGGAAGATCACTGCGAGTTCAAGACCAGCCTGGGCTCCATAATGAGTTTAAGGCCAGCCTGAAATATATAGTGAGACCCTGTCTCAAAAAAACAAAACAAAAACAAAGAAACAGGCAAAAAGACTAATCCCAGCACTCAGGAGCCTGAGGCAGGAGGATTTCTGTGAGCTTAAAGCCACACTGGGCTACAGAGTGAGTTCAAGGCCAGCCTGAATTACTCAACAAGACCCTGTCTCAAAGTAAATAAGTAACTAAATTTTAAAAGGTGACTAACATCTGGGACCTAAATCTATATTTGAAGGCAAAGATCTCTCCCTTCACTGGGTAATTTTATTCTCATGTCCTCTCCTTTGAAACAGCTGTAGGAATTTTCATAAGTTGACATTAGTAAATTTATGTCTAGCTTTCATCCATCTATGAAGCCAGTGATTCATTCCTTAATTCCACCAATATATATCAAAACTGTAGCCTCTGTCACTGGAGAAGATAGGCACAGTGCTTGTCCTCAGAGACTGTGGTCTAACCTGGCACCTGGGAGCTGCATAAGAAAATTGTAGGTGTGGGTTATTGGAGACAGTTTCTGGGAGACGGTAACACCCAACTTAAAGCCGAGTACAGTAAGCGGAGGAGGAGGGGTCATGTTGGGGACAGTATTTTAGAAGGCTCAGGTCAAAGGAGAGAGGACATAGAGAGGAGAGTTTAAAAGGATTTACAGATTCTTTCACACTGGATTAGCAAAGGGGAGAAGAAAGGAGAAGGATTATTGTCATAGAATACATTAGGCACAGAAAGTGGATCTGTGCTGGGGTTTTTTGTTTGTTTTTGCTGTGCTGGGGACTAAACTCAGGGCCTTCCTGTGCTAGGTAAGATTTACCTCCATTTTGTGGATTTGAGAACTGAGACACCTAAAGGTTCAATAACTTACCCCAGGTCACCCAACTTGCATGAAGCAGCTCCATCCCAACCACATATTTGTGTCTTTGAGGTAATTTTAAAACTCCCAGGGATTGTTTTAAGGCTATTGGAAAAGAGAGTGGATTGAGGCATTGATTTAATATTTAGTGGGAAGTCTCAGTGCAAGTGCCAACCACAAGAAGCCTTCTCCTGCCCCCACTGCACCCTCCGTGTAAATTAGATTAAGGCAAAAGTGCTGATCTTCTTGGGGGACTTTTCATTTAAATGCAGGAATGGATAGCAACATGTTTTGGACGCCCTAAGTGACTGGATGGGAGGGAGGGAGACAGTGGAGATAGGGCTTCCACCTATGTCTTTCCTCCAAAAAGGACAATAAGTAGTGTTAGAAGGGACCACATAGTCATATGTGCAGTTATCTTTTGTACCCAGAGTGTTATGAATCACTAAACTCAGTTTTCTATCAGGAATGACTTAGGCTTTCAAAAGTTACACATTAGAAGGTTTTTCCCCCTTCCAATTACTAATGACATAAGTGAAAATTACCCAAATTAACTGAAGGAGTCAGAGGCTTATTCAGAAAAGCTGAGTTTTGTTTAATTTAGAGAAAATAACAGCTTTATATCTCTTGAGGGGGAAAAAGAGGTTTTAATGCTATAAAATTTACAAGAGAAGACTGCGAAGTGATAGAGTGGTGACTCTTCACCCAAGCATGGGATGTGGTGCTAAAGACCCTCAAGACCAGACCAACTCTCATAAACAATTAAGGATGCACCAGTAAGATTTAACCTTAAGCCAGTGAGAAATATATAATTTGGCCACGATTCATTCTTCCTAGAACAAAAACACTTCAGTTTGAGAACAATTGTATGCTACTCTTCTTGAGTCAAATACTCACTTTTCCTGTTTCATCCCAGCTGGGCAGAATACAGTAATTCCTTAACTACTGAGACTGACTTGAGTTAAAAGGTTGCCTCTGAGACTTCCTGTGATTAAATGGAAACGGTTGGAGAGTTGCTTCTCATATTTATATCCAACCTCGTTGGAGTTGATATACACACACATATACATTCACAACTGGATATGCTCAGCCCTCTGTATCTGTGGATTCCATATCAACTCACTATAGATAAAAATATTCAGGAAAAATTGCATCTGCACTGAACATGTACAGACATTATTTTCTTGTCATTATTCCCTAGTGATTTTAACTGTTTACACAGGATGTACATTGTATTAGATTATAGAAGTGATCTAGAGATAATTTAGAACATTCCTTTGTACCTGTAAAAAATTGGTTCCAGGAACGCTTTGGATACCAAAATTCCAGTTATGTGTGTTTCACAGCCTTGTTTATGCCTGTATGTAGGAAACTCAAAGTTATGTGGAAATTGGATATGGCTTGTCAATTAGCTTCTCTTCTCAAACCATTTCCCATCCTTCCACCAAAAAATAGATGATAATTTTATCAGCCTCTTCCCTACTACTTAAAATGCCTTCTTCCCTTTGGCCAGATGAGATTCCTCTCAGGAAAGTGAGCCGAAACTCTGGGGGACAATTTTAGCTTGTTGAGTTTTTGTACAGAGAATTAGTTGAGTCATCGCTGTGAAAACTGAGGAATATCACATGATGATTAACACTTTTTTCACTGGTACATAGGTGGTGCCTGCCCTTTAGGCATGCATTGTGGTCAAGAAACGCAACAGTCACTAAGTAATGTGGCTGTCCTTGTTTGTTTCCCTGTTGCCATTGGCTCTGCTCATCACAGCAGAAAACAGATGATGTAATGCTTCTGACTTGGGGATCACTGAGCAAGTGATTGAGTGGAAGGTGACAAGTGGCTGGGGGTACAGCTCAATATAGAACCCTCGTGGTGCAGGCACAAACTCCGGCAGTGCAGAACCATAAAAGCCACGATTGTGCTCGGGAGGTAGCTCAGTGGTACAGTGCTTGCTTGGAAAATGCAGGACCCTAGGTTTGATCTCCAGCACTGCTAAAAAATAAAGAGAAAGGAAAGAAGGAAGGAAGGAAAAGAAAGAAGAAAAAAGAAAAAGGGGAAGTGAATGACTAAAACTCAACTTTAACAGACCAATGGCTTCATGAGTGCTGGGACAATGAGCATGCTATGGTGCTTCTCATTCCACAGACATTTGCTCATTCAGACAAATGGAGCCTCATATGAGCTACACAGCAGGAAGACACAAGGTCTAACCTTAAAACCTCATGTTCAGGTTGTGTATACATTCCTGAAAACTCTGCAAATGTGTCCTCTACCTTACACGATCTACGTTCACAAATCAACGCGATGCCAAGTTTCTGCCATAAGCTTTAATGACTGGCTAGCTTGCTGGTTCTCCAGAACAACCTGGTAGAAGAGAGTTCTCCTTTTTCTATGATATTTCACATTGGAATTCTGTTCTGGTGTATGATTCATTGTTGTCTTTTACGTACTTGCCCCATTTCAGACTATTGAAAGAGGATGGTTCTTCAAAAGATCCAACTCAATAGTCCTAACATCTCATCAGTCTGGACAAGACTTTTGGTCCTGGGTTAGGCAGGATCATGCCCCCTCCTCATTCTGAAGCGGTTACTAAAGACAGAGCATAGGCCTCCTTCACCCCCTCGAGCAGAAAGGACCACAGTGGGGAGGGCATGAGGTAGGACAAAAGAAAGAAAAACCAAGTAGAAAGGAGATAAGGAACTTGATATTTCAAAAATTATACTTAAAATTTAGAAAAAGACTGCAGTTTCAGGACACAAGCCTAATTTCATTTTACTTTTACTTTTTCTTCTGTCAAAACAGCAAACTTGGGCAATAGCCTTTTGGCTCCAAATAGGTCTACTCATTCTCTTTTTACTTAAAAATTCTCCTCTTTCCCCTAGGAGGAGAGCACCCTTTGGGGGTGTCCTATATGAATCAACCCTTATCTCACTATGGGTAGGTTACCCTCTCCTGCTCATTAGACAAGACTAAGACAATCGCTACAGGCCCTGGGGTGCCGGAGTGGCTTTCTAGAGGTGCTTTCTAGGTCCTTTCTGTCCTGAACAAAGAATTGACCAAAACAAGTGTAAATGGTGGCAAGTTTTCACATTCATTAAAGGTAGGAGAAAAGCAGAAGGGTAGGGGGAAAACAGGCTCTACGGAGTGGGTTTGGGCTGAGTAAAAAGGAAGGAAAAATTAGAAATAAAAATGCACCCTACAGTGTAGCATGGGCTATCTGAAGAGGCACAATAGCGAGCTGTCAATGGCAATGGCTTCTTTTTTGTGTTTCCCACATTGGCATCACATCTAGATCACCCTATCAAAAGCCTGCTTGAGTTCTTGCTGAAAGTTCACATGCAGGGCTCTGAGAACTGTTCTGTGCATGTGTTCCAGGACCTTGTCACGTCTCTTTCCCAGATGGTTTTAGCCACACTATCTTCCTGCCTCACAATAGGTTATGAAAATCCACAGAGTCTCACTACCCAAAACATGTTAAGAGATCCCCAGTTCCTACCTGTACCTCACCTCATTGCTCTGAGTACCTGCACTCTGCTCTTGAATACATGCTATCTCTGCTTCTAATAAATCCTTCTCATGGCTCTTGAGACAGAGACAGAGAGAGAGAGAGAGAGAGAGAGAGAGAGAGAGAGAGAGAAAGAGGCCTTACATTCTGGACCCTCTCTCAAAAGCGGAGCCATCGAAGTTGCTAAAAAAGGCCTGAAGTTTACCTGCTGTCAGTGGGCTGCTTCCTCTCCGTACAAGGTATGATAGATGGAGAAACTTCCCGTATTCCTGAGGCCTAAACTCACCTGTGTAATCAGCTATCCCTTGCTATCCATTAAGGATTTGCTCCAGAAACTCCCTGGGTGCCAAAAACCTGTGGAATATAGAATGACATAATAGTTACATATATCATTTACATTTTCCCCCATGTGTATTGAATCTCTATCTCTGTGACATAGAATACCTAAAACAATGTAAGTGCTGTGTCATAGTTGTTATATCATTTAGAAAATGACAAGAAAAATCTGTACATGTTTAATACAGATACAGTGTTTTCCCTGAATATTTTCAATCTAGATATGAAAGAGAACCTGGCGAGTCTGCATAGCTGGATCATCTCACCCCAGGTTCGTCAGTGCATCCTGATGAACTCACTTAGGGAAGCCCTGGGAAGCCTTCCCTAGTGTCCCTGAGATGCAAAGATGTGACACTTTTAATCTTTGTACTCACAGAATGTTCTACAGGCTCACTCCACTGGGATATCTTCATCTTGTTTAGTCTTCTAATCCTGGCTCATGACACACTGCTTGGCCTGGTAAAGATCTGAAGTGCCAGCTGGGTGTGGTGACACACACCTGTAATCCCAGCACTTGAGAGGCTGAAGCAGAAGGATAACCGTGAGTTCAAGAACAAGCCTGAGCTATATAGCAAGACCTTGTACAAAACAAAACAGAACAGAACAAAACAAGACATCTGATGTGTGTGAATGGTGGGGAATGTGTGAGTGTGGGTAAAAAAGGAATTTGAGGTTCAGGAAATGTTTGAGAAAGGCACATTAACATGCCCCTTCTTCATGGGAGTCATATGAAGGGCAGCAGAAAGTGACCCTAGGCTATGTCACATTGGGAAAAGGATTATTTTGAGCTGAAATCAACTGAGAAGGAGCAGATGTAAAGAAAGGTCTCTGGTCTCCTCCTACTTGCCAAAGAAGTAGGACATAAATCTGTGAGGATGTCCATCCTCCTCTCTCTATCCAGAAGAACAGGACACTAGACTCTTGTCAGCCACAGAGGACATGCAAGGAAAACTTCTCAACAAACCTCACCTTTCAGCCCTCAGCCTCCCTCAGTGCCTTCGTGTGTCGCCCTTCATGCATTTTGCTGTCATAAGAGCTCGAAGCTCCTTTCCTTTGTCTTGTCACTGCTCTGAAAATTTATTTTCATTTGTTAAGATGCCACACCAGCCCAGGTCCCACCTCCTTGAGTTACTCATCTGTGAGTATTCCCGTGTGAAAGCAAGGTGTGCACATTTATAGATTTATTTGTGTTCCTTTTTGCCAGTCTGATTTATAGGAGAATTTAGGAGGGTAGCAGGTGGGGGTAAGGGGAAGATTTTCAGCTTTTTAATCCTTAGAACAACCCTGTAAAGTTAATTCTATTATTCTCATCAGGCAGAGGAAGAACTGAAGACCAGCATTGCTAAGTAGCTTACTAAAGTCACATAGCTCTTGAAAAGAGGAGCTACTATTAGGATCCAGATATGACTCTATGTCTTCTACTACACAGTAATTTAGGGTAAGCTGGGACCAGGATACTCAACTGCAGCAGATAAAAACTGTTTAGTCTAATGGTCCCTTTCTTTGCCTGTTTCTTGCCTCCAGCTTCTCAGCCTTCTCAACCATTGATCAGTTTAAGCTTATGAGACACAGGGGTTCTATTTCTGTTGCGATCCTCATAGTTTCTCAGGCAATACTTTCCATGCATTTCAAGTGCTTTAGGTGTATATAAAGGAAAGCTGAACCAACAAGTTCATGGAGCAGTAGATCCACGGAGCTTCAGGATGGCTGGCACTGGAGTTGCCGGGGGGCTAGGATGGGATAGAGTGGGTTCATTGGTGGCACCCTGAAATCTGCATTGTAACCAGGCACCCATGGCTGGATTTTGTAAAAGGAAGTTTTCAAGGACCCTTTTTAAATGTTAAGGTATAATTTATATAAAGTTAAGTACATGAATCTCAAGTGCACAGCTAGAACTCTTGTGTAAGCACACACATTTTAACTTAATTATATGTCAACATAACAACTACTCAAATCAAGATAGAGAAGAAATTTTTCCCTCTAAGTCTTTCTAGAGGTACATAATATTCTAACTGCCACTGTGGACTAGTTTTGCTTATTTCTGAACTTCACAGATATAGAATCATGCAGTATATATGATTTGCATTTGTGTTCTTTCATTCATGCTATGTTTTCACAATCAGTCTATGGGTAGCAGTAGTTAGTTCCACTTATTGAAGGTAACATTGCATGGTATGAATATAGTTCCATTTATTATTTATTTTCCTGTTGATCATTTAGATTGCTTCTGTTTTTTTGCCAATATGAATAAAGTTGCTCTGATCATTTTGGGGATATTTTTTATTTTTTGCACTTGCTTGCCTTGGATAATTACCTAGAAATGAAATTGTTTCAGGGTGAAAGTTTGAATGCAAGAAGTGAGTGGGTGTTTAGAACTATGAGCAACAAGTGCTGTGTTGTGAAAAGGTGTCAAGAATCACCACCCCAAAAAGGGGATGAGTGCGGCTCATGTTTTCTCAGTGGGTGACATTGCACCAGGAGAATAAAAAAATGTTTCTTGAGGTGTGTTACTCTGTGTGTGTGTGTGTGTGTGTGCATGTGTGTGTGTGTGTGACAGAGACAGACAGACAGAGACAGAGAGACAGAGAAAGAGAACCTTGGATATCAGTGGTCAGTGGTCTTCAGATATGTTGACAAATGGTAATATCATGGGGAGAGGAATAGTTAGAAAAAAAAATCTGACAAAACTTCTTCAGAGGTGATAAGGAAAAACTCGAGGTAGATTGGTCTGCTAAATTGAGTCTTTCTCATGTCTTCATTTCTAGAAGCTAAAGGAATAATTTTACTTTTTGTCAAGTAGGTTGTATTTGTTTTTCATTACTAAAGGCTGGGAACTTTATTTATTTATTTACTTATTTATTTTTTACAGAGAGCTTTGTGTAGCTCAGGAAACATGGGCACGAGTTCTCCTCCGGCAGCTGTATCAACTCAGAGCGAATGGCATCATGGTATCAGCACATGTGAGAGAGGGAAGTCACACTGTGGGACAGGAAGCCCAAACATGCTTCAGGAGTCAGGCTCACTGTTTTATAACAAACTTCTCATGAGAACTGGCCAGAGTCGCATGAGTGCTACAGCAGTTCTTTCCAAGGGCAGTTCCTCCGCAAGTCAATTCTTTCCCAGCAAGGCCCAACTGTTACAGACACCACCGCCTCCTAACGCAGCCACACCGAGGCCCAAGCCTCCAGCGCATGAATCCTTAGCAGACAGGCTCAAACCACAGCCAAACTGTAGTGGAAGGTAAACCGGGGACAATATGAAACACCACCCAGAAATGCCCAGGGAAAACCAAAGAGCTCAGCTCCTGTGTGAACACATGGCAGGGCAGAGGCTCACCGGCACAACCATGCCCTGAGCAAGCAAGAAAATGATGACAGCTGGAAAGAGCTTGCTCTGGTCAGCACAGGGATCAACTGGCTCATGGAAGGAAGCCTTTTTTTTTTTTTTTTTTTAACTTGCACCTTTTGTTGAGGGAGGAAATGATTGTCGGCCCTGCTGGGTGTTGTGAAGATCAGATCTTGCATGGAGGAAGCTCCGGGACCACAACACAGCCACCACGCTCAAGGCTGACTTGGCGCCTGGCACCCATTGTTCTCCTCTAGCTCATGTGCGATGTTTCCACCCCAGCAGGCCTTCCCTTGTGACAAATGGAAAGAAAGTAAAAAATCTGGAAAGAATGAGTGCACCAGAGGGAAAACAAGTATCAATGCATGGAGTCACGTGGAGACACGCTCAGCCGCGGACACCAGGCAGGAGGAAAGTGGCTGAGAGAGGAGCTGCTGCTGTTCTCCAAGACCCAGGCCTCCTTGGGTGGACTGTTCCTCACTCCTTGGGGTGAGGGACCCCATGCGAGAAGGGCCAGAGGCACTGCCTGCAGCTCTGGGCCACACGCAGGCTGTGGCGAACCCTGCTGAATCTACCTAGAGAATCTACCTAGAGGTCTACTTGCCAGTGACCTGAGCAAGTCTCATGCCGATGCTTCACCTCCAACTTCTCATCTGCAGACCAGGAGCATTAATAATGGTACCTAATAGTGGAGCCTCCCTCACAGCATTGTTAGGAGGACTGAGTCAAGCTCTACTCTGAGGACTTGGCACAGAGTCTCCTGACACAAGCATGGGCTTTTAAGATTGCAAATGACAAATGGAACTGCCCACACAGTGGGAGGGGACAGCATTCCAGTTTTTCTTTTTTCCTGTGTGTGTGTGTGTACTGAACTCAGCCTGAGCTACATCCCCAGCCCATTTAAAACTTTTTAAAAAGATTTCAAGAGTATAGTCTCACTACATTGCCCAGGCTGGGCTTGAACTTGCTATCCTTCTGGCTCAGACTCTGAGTGCTGGCATGGCAGGGATGAATGACCACAGCTGGCTTAATTTCTGAACCGAAAAAGACTCATATGCAAGCATGATTTTGCTCATTTCTCCTGTTTCTCTCTAGATTTCAGGCAGGGATATTGCTGCCCCCTTGGGGCTGTCAATGCTGCTTTACTCACACTCTGACCCCTACTAGCTAGACTCCAGAAGGCAGAGATGGAGATGATCACTGTCCCTGGGATGGAGGGAGGTGGGGAACTGGCAGGAAATTTTGATTGAGCCCCTGGTGATTCATAGTTGGTATACTTTGGCTCAGTGGGGTAAGGACACAACATAGACAGGAGCCCAAGCTTTGACTCAGAAGTGGAGATATTTTCACATGAAGGATGCACTCCAGCTGTGGAGGCTATCGGGGACCCTGTACACCACATCCTTTTTCTACACAGGTTGTTTTGTTAAGGGGGAGATGAAGATCCAGGGTCACACAAACATGGGTAAGATCGGTTGGTCTGGTTGTTGTGTGACTTTTGGGGACTCAGCTTATTTGTTACATGTCCAATTTCCCAAAGACCTTCTCATGTCCCTGGAAAGCCATGGATTTAGTTATTCTGAGCATCATGGGCTGAGTTCTCCAGGGAGCAGACTGTATGACCTGTCTACTGGGGAGGGTGTTCAAGATCAGCCCTTTGTATGGGGAGGGAAGGATGTGGGAAGGACAGAAGGAAACTGAACTTTGATGCTATTAAAACAGAGGCTCTGCCAGTGCCACCAAGAGCTCTGGGGTCAGGTTGGCCCTCTGTAATGAGAACGCAGGCCTGGCTTGCTCTCCTTGCAGTAGGGGTAGCCTGCCTGGGCACAGCATTGGCCTGGGTGAGGCAGTGCCCCGCCCAGAGCACCTGGAGAGGAGGCTCTGTAAAGCTGTGGCTGCCAATGCCCAGCAGCCAGGCCAAGAGCACCCTTGTCCTGCGGGGCAGATCTGGGCCACATCCCTCAGCATCTGGCACACTGAGCAAAGGCTTTGGGACTTCCTTATCTTGACCTCCTGTCTTCACGTTTCTTATCCTCCAAGGTCTGAGAGTTTAATAATTAAGTGTATAGGGTTTGGAGTAGGATAGATGTGCTCAAATACTATTTCTGCCATTTGTTTGATAGTATGTCAGGTACCATCAAGGCATGAAGGGTACAATAGTGAATAAAAGAGATCAGACCCCTGTCTCTGGAGTTTATATTGTGTGGGTGGTAAAGGGCCACAGGCAAAATAGAAAAATATGACATATGGTGGTTTGTGTCATCTTATATACTTATTATATTTTGAAAAATTAAGTGAGGTGGGGAGGAGGGGGAAAGGAAGGTAGGGGTGGTGGTTTGTGTGGAAGTCAAGGAAGGTTTGACTACCAGCAGAAGCATGAAGAGAAGGCGGGGTCACGTAGAGATGGGGGTAGGGAGCGAGAGCCAGTGGTGGACTATAGTGGGCTGGGAGCATCCTCGAGGAAGCAGGGCACGTTGCTAAGGGAAGGAGGTTCAGGAGCAAGGGATAAAACCATGGAAGTTTATGTAAATTACTCCAAGCAGATGGAAAGTAGGTTGATCGGGGTGGACAAATAGGTAAGATTGTAGAGTACAGATTTTGGGTTGCAGGGCTCTTTCCAGAATGATGAAGATGTGCTAAAATTCACTGAGATGATGGTTGAAAAGCTCTGTGAATATGCTAAAGCTCTACAATTGTACACTTTGGCTGGGGAAACTGTACGGTGTATCTTAATAAAGCTGTTTAAAAATCCAAGCAGGGACTGATAGGGGACTGGACCATGCAGAGACTTTTCTGAGAGAGGGCACTGTCAGATGGCCTCAAGGAGAAGAATGAAATGCTTGGAGTTATATTAAAGAAGGATCTCTCTGTCTCTGTATTGTGAATAGGCCAAACAAGATATGCATGGAAGCAAGAAGCTGAGTAAAGAGCTAATTGCGACAATCCAGGGGAGGGGATGGTGGGAAAGGGAGTGAGAGGTTGACTGTAGACACCCTTTGATGGTAGAGCTGGCAGAAAGTGCCGAGTAGAGGTGTGAGCCAAAGTTTATAAAAAACAGAATCAAAGTTTTTTAGTCCTAACTACTGGTGGCAGAGTGGATTCTCCTTTTATCAAGATGGAGACATTTTAGGCTGGAACCAGGATTTTGCTTCTGATGTGTGAAGTTTGAGGTCTGTGAGAGAGATCACAGGCAATTGGGAATTCACCTAGAGCTCAGGGGAGACACAGTCTGGGAGGGAAATGAAGCCTAGGAGACATCAGCAAACTCATGGCATTTCATCCTGAGGCTTGACAGGACCTTAGGAGAAGAGCAGACCCAAGTCATGGTTAAGAGTCTGGCCCTTTGATGCCTAGTTCCCACACTATGGAACAGCTACTCAAATAGTTGTGTCAGCAGATGCATGAGGGACAAAGTGCTCAATGGACAGCCCTCTCTCACTACACTTTTGTCTCAAAATTTTTCAGACACTCACTGTTTGCTCCATTCACTTTGGATCTTAGCATCTTCAGATTTATACTTTCACTATTCGATCTGGTTTAGTCCTGAACACTCACTGCAAATCAGCCACTCTTCTGGGAACTTCAGTCACTAAAGATCCTGGCCCATATTTTCCACCTTCTAGTGGAGAAAACAGAAGATCCTATTTCCTCACTGACGATGAACGGTGAACCTCAAGGCTGTGGATGCATCCCTCATTTGGAGGTGGGGAAATTAATTCAGACGGGATGTTTATGAGGCCTTATCAAGGAGGCAGAATGTGAGTTTAGCTGGATACTTAATGTGTGTTGGGGAAAGATGGAGGGCAACGGGCATATATGACAAGGACAGAACTACAGGGTCTTCTGTAGCTGAAACACGTGTGTGGGGAGGGAAGAGGGGGTGCAGACTGGGGATGTCAGTACAGGGCACCACTAGCATCCTCCAAAGGCAATAGCAAGTTGAAGGCCCCGTGAGAGAAGGGGTGTCCTATACTGTCTTTGGGTCACGGGGGTGGCCTCCAAGGGGACTGTGGGACTTTAGTCCCTTTTTTACTCACTGGCCACAAGATGTGTGTTTCTGCTTCTCTGCTCTCCTGCCGTACTGAGCAACCTCACCACAGGACAGAAGAAACAGGGCCAACTGGTCATGCAGTGGAACCCACAAACTGTAAGCCAAAATAAGCCTTTCTGTCCATCAGCTAATTATTTCAGATATTTCCTTATAGTGATGGGAAGATGACTCACAATGGCACTTCATTTTAACACCCCCCAGGGGACACCCCCCTCACTTGGTGACTCAGAACTGCCCCCTTGGGGAGCAGGCCTGGCATCTTCTGGTTCTTCTCACTGGGGAGCCCATCACAGTGACTCATCAGCTTCCCTAATTCCCTGCCCATCAATCCACGACCTCACCTCTTTGTCCCGCCTATGTTTTCATTATTGTAAGCCCTCCTGCAGCATCCTCAGCTGATCTGGCTCTTTGGCTCTCTGTCCTGTCATTTTATAAATGACTCATCCTGGCTCATCCAATAGCTTCTGTCTTCTGCATTATGATGTTGAGGTGTGCATGTTGCAGTGGCTTCAACTTTGCCAACAATCTCAGTTAGGCCCTTAAAAGTATCTTGTTTTGAAGTCCTGTATCACTTTCATTGTTTTGTTTTGATTGGTTTTAGTCTGTTCTGTTTTGTTTGATATTATTAGGTCTGATGGTCTGGGTAGCTATTGTGAAGATAACAAGAGGCATTATGGTAGCCAATGCTGATCCCTGTTATCTTGTTGTGAAGTCCTGTATCACTTTCATTGTTTTGGTTTGATTGACTTTATTCTGTTGTACTTTGTTTGGTTTTATTCTCTTTAAAATAAAAAAATAAGAGTTGTTGCCAGTCTCAGTACAGTCTGTTCTTTTATACATTTACTTCCTCATCTTTTACTGGGGCCACACCAAATATTTGTTCCTCTTCTCAACTTGTTCAAAGCATAGACAATAAAAGGCTCAACTGTTTTCTTGCAAACTTGTTTACTTAAACATATTTTTTTTCTTTGTTTCTTTTTTTGTAATTTGTAATTCAGGCTGGCCCCGGAACTCACTGAGTATCACAGTCTATCCTACACCTCACAGTGATTGTCCTGTTTCAGCCTCTGAGTGCTGCGATTACAGGTATGTGCCATACACCCAGCTGGTTTATCTAGTTATCTATTGCTGCATAATAAAATTATGCCCAAACTTGATGTAAAACAACAAACGGTCAGGTGTGGTCATGCATGCCTGTAATCCCAGCACTCAGGAGGCAGAGGCAAGACTGCTGCCAGTTCAAGGCCAGCCTAGACTACACAGTGAGTTAAAGTCCAGCCTGAACTACATAGCAGGACCCCTTCTAGAGAAAAACAAAAACACAAAAATGCATTTATTATCTTAATTCTGCAGGCCTGACCACCTCATTGGAGTGGTTTGGTTGGTTGCTTCTCCTTCAACATGACTCTTAAGATTGTAATCAATTTATTAGCTGGAGCCACAGTCATCTCTTTTTCTAAGATCAATCACGTGGGTCATTACATAAGCTGCTGTCCAATACAGCAGGCAGCTTCCTGCAGGTCAGTGATCCAAGGAAGAACAGAACCCAGGGCCCAAACTAGAAGCCACAGTCATTTTAAATGTTCTTTTTTTTTTTTGTCTTTTTGAGACAGAGTCTCTATGCAGTTCAGGCTGGCCTTGAGCTTACTTTGTAGCCCAGGCTGGTCTCGAACTTGTAACAATCCACCTGCCTCAGCCTCCCAAGTGCTAGGATTACAGGCGTGAGCCACCACACCCGGCCACAGTCATTTTACAACTTGATGTTGGGCTGGCGATTTAGCCCAGCGATATAAGCACCTGTCTGGCAAGTGTGAGGTTGTGAGTTCAATCCCTGGTACCAAACAAAACAAAGCAAAACCCCAAAAACCTTGATGTAAGAAGAATGTGCCTAACATCATTTGTACAGTATTTTACTTGTTAGAAGTCAGTCAGCCATCCTGGCCCCCCTCAAGAGGTTCCCACAGTGCTGAGTATCAGGAGACAGAGGTCACTGGAGCCATCTTGGAAAATGGCTGCTACAGCTTCTCCCTTCCTTTCTATATTCCTGCTCCCCTTCAGGGCTAGTTCCTTAACATGAGCAAGTATTTCTTTATCTTTTGGACCTTGCTCCATCCTTCCACCAGCTCCTTCCTCAACCTAAGAGCATGTCCAGAAATCCACCAAGTTAAAAATAAACCTTTTCTTTCACCTTGCTGTGTGACCTGCCCTCCCACTCGTTTTCCGAAGGCGACCTTTAGTTCCCTGCATTTACTACTATCTACATACTGCTGCTGTGCGAAGGTCATCAGTGACCTGGTAAATGCCAGTCACATGGCTACCTCTCAACTTTTAAGTTGACTTCTGCATCATCTTTTAAAATTCCACTTTTGCAGTGCTGAGGATCGAACCAGGGCCTCAGACAAGTTAGGCAAACGCTCTACAAATGAACTGCACTCCAGCCCTCTGCAGCCGGTGCCCGTAGCTCCCCTCTTCAGCTTCTCCTGTCTTGCCAGCTTCACCTTTCCCACCTCCTCTTTCTTCGCTTACTCTGATATGAAGGGAGGAACACACTTCTTGACTTTTTGTTTAAGGGAACTTCAATCTGACGCTGAGTCCCCACTGAACTGTCAGGAAATTAATCTAATCATTTGTAATGCCCTCTGCCTCCATCAGGGGTGTGCTGAGGTTGGCTCTTGCTGGGAGGCCTGGCTGGGCAAAGCTATTGGCCACCCTCTTGCTGAGATGAGCTGAGATGCTCCTTCTGGTCCTTCTGGTCCAATGGCCTCATCCCTTGGAGCAAATTGTAGGCAGAGTGAATGTTCTCAGGCCTGGGGTTCAGTCCACCCAACTACGTGGACCAGTTGCCCTATTTGGCGACTTGGCATCTCCAGGGCAGGCAGCACTGGACCCCATTGCTACAGACCTGCTCAGGTTTCCTGTCTGCCACTTCCAGGGAGGACCTCGTCTCTCTTTGTGTGCTGCACTCACAGCCTGCACCTAGGAACATCAAGCACAGCCGGTGTCTGTTTTTTATGCTAGAGAAACATCTCAAGAAAGCAACTTTCAAATACTGACCACTTGCTCAGAATACAGATGTCCAGCAAACAAAGCACAAAACGAAACCAAGCAGCCCAAGTCTTGGGAGTTTGGCAGTGGATTTCAATACATTGTCCCCAGTGAGTTTGTAGGAAGCAGAGATCAAAACATTTGCTTTATTACTTTTGTTTTGTTTTTGACAGGGTCAAGGCTGGCCTTGAACTCATTAGTAGCCCAGGCTGGCCTCAAACTCAAAGGTGACCCTCCTGCCTCAGCGGCTAATGCTGGGATTACAGGTCTATACCATCAAGCCCGGCCTTTGCTTTATTATGGATACAATGATTAGAGAATAGTTTTGGGTCTCCTCCAACACTTTGCTCTACAGACCAGCCTACCCTAGTGTGCAGGAAACTACAGGACCCTTGGTCAGCTCTGGGCGGGGGGCACTCATGCTCAGTACCCCCGCCCCCCATCAGGTTAGCCGCTCCTGGTTGCGGGCGCGGGTGAGCAGCGCTGGGCTCGCAGCGGTCGCTGTCTGCAGAAGCCCTCCAGGCTCCGGAGCGTGGGACCCCCAGCTGATGACCCTCGAGGACGGCCTCAGTGCGATCCCTGGACTTGGCGCCTGGATTCCTGGTTGGCTCCAGACTGGCATTTCCCACGGCCCACCGGGTCCCCGTGTGGGCGGGCAGGAACAGAACCCGCCCGACCCGAGGTTCAGACCCTCTCCCGCCGCGTGCCGGGTGCCGCGTGCCGGGCTCCGGACACCGCCGCCCGCCGCCCGCAGCGCACGCGTTTCCCGCCCTGCCCTTCACCCCCGGAGCGACCCGTTTCCTACCCCGGCTCTGCGGCTGCCTCCTCGGGAAGTGCGGCTCTGCCCCCGGCTGCATCCTGCTCGCCTCTCCCCCAAATGCATCCTGCGCTTCCGCGCGGCCTTTTACAACACCCCCTCTCCAGAACCTCCGTGAACAAGTGCTTTTCTTCTGCGCTGTTTTCCTTTCTACGCCCTCCCTAACTTTTGCCCAGGAAACTCCTAATGATCCGACAACATTCAGACCTGGGGTTTTTCTTTCTCAGCCCGGACCCAGAAGGAATCAAGGGGTCCCTGCCTGTCAGCAGGGCGGCACCACCTAGATGTTGGTGTCCCATCATTCTGAAGATCTTTCAGAGTAGGGACAAGTGGCATCCTCTGTGCTCTGGGAGGAGAATTCCTGACAGTCCACCTGCCTCAGCCTCCGCAGTGCTGGGATCCTAGGCGTGTGCCACCACACCGGGCTATACTCACTGTGGCTCAGTGCCCGGCGAATGTTAGGGGACTGACAAAGTGGCCTGGTGGCTACTGCATCCCACTGGCCCCAGCGACAAAGAAATCTCTGCCCTCCCTTCCCCCTTACCTAGTGACCTCGGTGCAGCTCATTGGCTGCAGAATTCACAGGGAATTTAGGGGTGCTTTCCCTCCGTGGCTCAGGGGAGGCAGGCAGAACAGGCCTCTGCAGGCTGCGAGTGGGCCTTGCTGGGGAGTGAATGCTCTGTGCAACCTCAGGGCCTCCTGCAAATCAGACTCCATCGCCTTCACTTCCTGTGCTCAGGGAGATTAGATACTGCCTAATCAAGGTCGACTTTTTTTCTTTTCTTAATATTTGAAACTACCAAGTACCAGTTGCCATCCAAGTGGGTGGTGTTCAGAAATCCCCTCTTTTCTGGTGTTTGACTTCTTGTGAGTTTCAACAAACCAATTTATTTGGAAAGAAACTGCACATAGAGGTTCTCTGAATTGCTTGAAGCCCTGATAGGAAGTGACTTTGGACAGTCTTGCCTCACAGCCACAAGTGGGAGATGAGGTACAGGTGCATCTGGCCGCCGTGGCTTTGGGTCCTTCCTGAGGTCCGTTGCCCCGTGCAGTACTTTAGGGATCCAGCTGCCTGTTTACATGCAGAGTGTCATGGTGGGTACCCGCCTGGCCAGGTGTTCTCGATGGCAGACAGGTTTGATAAGCTGTCTCATCTCAGCCTAACCGGCTGTAATTGTTAAGTGGACTGAAAAACAATTCCGTGAAGTAAGAATTCATTGAATCCTACACATTTCCTGTAATAAAGTAGCTGTTCTGAGAAGTATGTTTTTAGGAAAAGGCTCAGAGGCAGGCAAAGGCCACGTATCTCCACACCACTGCATAGGAGGTGGAGATCTATTACTTTACTCTGACTGGGGAGACAGACATCGCACTCCTCCCTGGGTCTTTGGGTATGTTTTCGGGAGAGGAGATGCAGGTTATGGTAAGTGCTGTGCACAGCGCATGGCATACACTGTTTCATGGAACAGATGACGTGATTTTTTACAAGGGCTTTATTGAACTCCACTATACGACAGGAATGTTTGGATTGCTTTGAATCCATTTAGCAAGTCTTTGAGGTAGATTTTATTATACTCATCTTTTTTTAGAAGAGAAAACTGAAGCCCAGAGAGATTAAATAACTTTTACAGTTCCTCACAGTCAGTCAGTGACAGAGCTGGCATCTGGGCTTGGGTGATTTGACCGCCCAGTTCTCTAACTCTTCATTACGCCCCTTTCTCCTGTGCAATCCCGCTTCACAGCTCAGTAACCCAGAACCCAACAAGACTAAACAATTTCTCAAGGTCCCCCAAGTGCTCAGAGATGTAGCTAAGCTATCTACACAGGTCTGCCTGCCTCAGGCTACAGCATTCTCATACCCGATACAGGGGAGACAGTGCATAGACTAATTTAAAAATAAAATTTAAAAATTAGGCTTCTCATTTTTTATTTTTATTATTTTTGAAATGCATTATTCTATTTTTTTCAAATCCATTTTATTTCAAGGAGAAAAGAAAAGACAAGAAAAAAATAAAAATTTCTAAACACTTCAATCAGGGGCAACAATGGTGCATACATTGCACATTGTCGTCCCAAAATCACTCACCCAAAGCACAAGACATCTGCCTTCAATTGTCCAAGACATGTCATCACAAATCTTTCCCTTTAGGGAACTCAGAGAAATTAGGAGTATAACTATTTTAACTATTTTTTATATACATATACATACATTGTTTCTTTCAGCTTCTTATGCTATGAGATAACATGATGTTTACACACGCATGTCTTATTTATTTCACTTTAGTATGGTCTCAGATTGCATCCATTTACTTATAAAAGTCTCCAGTTTATCCTTCTCTATGGCTAAGTAGTACTCCATTATGTAAAAATACCACACCTTTTTTATCCATTCCTCAGTCAATGGGCATTTAGGTTGTTTCCAAGATCTGCCTATTACAAATTGTGCTGCTATAAACATGAGTGCCAATATAACCTAAAAGGGGAATAGCTGGGTCGAATGGAACCTCTAGTCCTAGTTTTCTGAGGAATCTCCATGCTGATTTCCGCAGTGGGTGCACCAGTCTACACTCCCACCAACAGTGGAGAAGGTTCCTTTTTCCTCAAACCCCTCCAGAATTTATTATTGCTTGATTTCTTGATAAGTAGCCATTCTTTCTGGGGTGAGGTGGAATCTTAGTGTTGTTTTAATTTGTACCTCTCGAATGACCTGTGATGTTGAACATTTTTTTTACATGTTTATTTGCTGCTTGTATTTTTTCATCTGAGAAGCATGTATTCATCTCAAATGCCCATTTTTGGGTTAAATTTGGGAGGACTGATTTTTTTTTGAGTTCTTTGTGTGTTCTAGATAATAATCCTTTGTCTGAGAAACAGCTGGCAAACATTTTCTCCTACCTTTTGGACTGTTTCTTCACTCTGTTGGTGGTTTCTCTTGCTGTGCAAAAGCTTTTTGATAAGGTGAGATCCTAGTTGTTTTTTGAGACAATTCCTGTACAGTGGGGGGTTGTTCATAAAGTCTTTGCCTACATTTATGTCTTCAAGAGTTTTACCTTCTATATCTCCCAGCAGATTAAATGTTTGTTTTAATATTAAGATCTTTGATATATTCTGATTTTAGCTTAGTGCATAATGAAAGATATGGGTCCAGTTTTAATCTTTGGCAGGTGTAGAGCCAGTATTTCTGGCACCATTTATTAAAGAGGCTTTCTTCCAGTGAATGTGACTTAGTATGTCTGGGGTTGTTTCTGCATCTTCTAATCTGTTCCTTTGATCTTTGGGCATTTTTTTTTTTTTGCTAGTACTACACTGCTTGTATCATAGTAGCTTTATAGTATACTTTCAAGTCAGGGATTGTGATGCCCCATCTTGTCTGTATTTTCCATCTTATTAGAGTTTAAGTTTTCAAAGTAGATATAGATGATCTGAATTTCTGCAGGGTCAGTTGTGATTTCACCCTTTTTTTTCCTAATTGCATGGATCTGAGTCTTTTCTTTTTATAAGGTTGGTTAAGGGCTTGTCAATTTTATTTAATCTTCAAGAAAGCAACTTGTAGATTCATTGATTCTTTGTATTGTTTTTTAGTCTCCATTGTGTTAATTTCTGCTCTCATTGTTATAATTTTCTCCCTTGTATGAGCTTTTGGCTTATCCTGCTCTTCTTTTTCTAGAAGTGTGAGTTTCACCATTAAGTTGTTTATATGCATTTGCTTTGTTTTCCTGATATGGCTATTTACTGCTATAAATTTTCCTCTTAAGATTGCTTTCATTGTGTCCCATAAGTTCTGGTAAGTTGTATCACTCTTATCATTTAACTATAAAAATGGTCTCATTTCTTTTTTAATTTCATCTGTGACCCATTGGTTGTTCAGGAGGGTGTTAATTTCCATGTGTTTATGAAGTTCTTGTGGTTTCTTTTGCCATGTATTTCCATTTTCAAGGCACTGTGGTCTGATAGTCTGCATGGAATAATTTCAATTCCTTTGCATTTACTTAACCATGTTCTATGGTTCAGTACGTGGTCTATTTTGTCTCTGGAAAATACAGATGAAATGGACAGATTCCTAGATACATATGAATTATCAAAGCTGAATCAAGAAAATATAAAAATCCTAAATAACCAATAAATCAAACATAATTAAAAACCAATCAACAAAGAAAAGGCCTGGTCCTGATTGATTCACTGCTGAATTTTACAAGAAATTTGGAGAAGACCTAACACCACTACATCTCAAATTCTTTAATGAAATGAAAAGGGAAGCAATATTCTCAAATTCATTCCTGGAAGCAAGCATTACTCTGATACCAAAACCGGAGAAGGGCCCAACTAAGAGAATTACAGGCCAATCTCCCTAATGAAGATGCATTTACTTAAGCATGCTCTATGATTCAGCACGTGGTCTATTTTGGAGAAAGTCCTATGTGCAGCTGAGTAGAATATGTATTCTAATGTCATGGAGTGGAACACTCTATTGACATCTAAGTCCATTTGTTCAAAAGTTTCATTCAGTTCTAATATTTCATTATTAACTTTTTGTCTAGTTGATCTTTCTTTTTGTGACAGTGGGGTATTGAGCTCTCCCAGTTTAATTGTACTAGGGTATATTTATTTTTCATGTATATTAGCAATTGTTTGATATAGTTGGGTGTGCTGGTATTTGTTGTATATATTTCTTCTTCTTCTTTTTTTTTGCTACCAGGGATTGAACTCATGACCTTGTGCTTGCCAGATAGGCACTTATGCCACTGAGCTAAATCCCCGGCCTGTTGCATGTATATTTATGATTGTTATCTCTTACTCTTGGGTTGTTCCATTTACAAGGATGTAATGACCTTCTTTATCTTTCTTAATCAGTCTTGGCTTAAAATTCACTTTGTCTCCAAATAGAATAGCTACCCCTGTTTTTTTTCTGGGTTCCTGTTACATGGAGTATTGTTTTCCATCTCTTGATTTTCAGTCTATGAATTTATTTTTGAATTAAATGTGTTCTTTTATGGAGCATATTTTTGCATCTTGCTTCTTGATCCATTGGGCCAGTCTGTGTCTTTTGATTGGTGAGTTGAAACCATTAACATTATGGTTATAACTGAAATGTGTTGACTTATCCTTGTCATGTTATTTTCCTGTTGTTGGCTCCCCTCCACACACCTTTTTTCCCTTACCTCTAATTGTTTGCCTTCCTGTGGGATTCCTTTTGTTGGGGGTTTTTTATGGATTAAAAACTGATCAAATCAATACCAACTGAATTAAATCAGCATGGTACTGAGTGTAAATGGCCCACCTGAGGAAAGTTACCAGTATAAAAGGAGATGAGCATAGTGTTGTGGGTTCTTGTAAGTGTTGTTTTCGGAGCTGTTGGTTCTCCTGGAAGAGCTTGTCATGCTGGCTCCTCTGATATGAACTCAGCTATTATCACTGGAGGAGCTAGGGTCCTTGTTGCTGAGAATGGCTGTGGTTCACTTTGGAGGCACTCTGGTCCTTATTTTGAGCTTGCTTCCTGGCTCCAGAGAGGAAGATGTTTGCTATATAATATCTAGGAGAGGTTTGTCATGCTGGCTTCCTGATAAGTACTTGACTGTTCTCTTCATCGGAGGAACTTGGGACCTCATTGTCACTGAGGATGGCTGTGGTAATTTTTATGGGAGCACTGATCCTTATTTTGAGCATTACTTCTTGGCTCTAATGTAGAACACTCAACCTATTGGCACGGCTCCTTCACCCCACTGACATAGACTTCCTAACTTCCACCGCTGACCTTTGGGCCTCCCCAGCACAGATCCATAAAACAGACTTTCATGAATCATTGTAGTGGGCTCTAGGCCTCCAGTTGGACTCGTAGGGGGTATTGTCATGGGTCTTCAGCTGGACTCATGCAGGACATTGCTGTGGGACCAAGGTCCTTGGCTGGATTTCCTTGAGTCTTTAATGTTGTGGACAGGTTTCTGTACTTTCTTGTATTTAACTCTGGCTGACCATCATAAAATAAACAGTATAAATTCTGTGTCCTGTATATAATTGTACTCCATGTAACCTCTGACTACCGCAGGGTTCATGGAGCTGAATTCCTTATTATCTCTTTCTAGAATGTCCTTCAGAACATTTTGGAGTGCTGGTTTGATGATGATAAATTTCTTCAGATGTTGTCATGAAAGTATTTTATTTCTCCATCAATTTTGAAAGATAGTTTTTCAGGGTACATCAATGTGGGTCAAAAGTTGTTTTCCTTTAGAACTTGTACTTGACTCCAAGCTCTCTGTGACTTGAGAGTTTGTGCTGAGAAGTCAGCTGTGATTCTGTGGGCTTTCCTTTATAGCTGATTTCTTTCTTTTCCTAACAGATTTTAAGATTCTATTCTTAGATATCTTAAGATTCTATTTCTGGAATCTTGCCTACGATATGCCTGGCTGTAGAATATTTTTGATTATGGCTAATTGGAGTGCTATATGCATCACTTATCTGAATGTCAAATTCTTTTTCTCTACAGGGAAGTTTTCTGCCATCTGAGCATTTTTAAAATTTTATTTGTGGTATCTTCTGCTTTTTCATTGACTCCAGTTAATCTTAAATTATTCTTAAATTATTATTCTTCTTTGTCTCATCGAGCAGCTGCTGGACTGATTTCTCATGGGCCCTTGCTATTTTTGTGAAGTCTTTCTTTTACTGATCACTAACTACAAACCTGACTTCACTACCTGAGATCCTGTCCTCACACTGGCCTAGTCTGCTTCAAATATTTTCAATGGGGTTTTTATTCACCTGGATCTCTGCTTGAATCTGCTTCATGGATTCCATTTCCTTCCTGGACTGAGCTTCCATAATTTTCCAGAGCTCATCTATTTTTTTTTTTTTTGTCTGTATCTGCTTTAGCATCACTAAGTGTGGCTTTATCTGAGAGATTATTGCTGACTTAGTTTTCCTCAGAGCTTTGTTCAATTGTTTTGTTGTTACCACTTCAGGGAGCCCAGGTGGGAGGCTTTTGGATTGTCCTATGTCAGTGTCCCCTGGATTTGCCTTTGGTGAACTTGATGTCCAGGGCTGCATTTTGTTTAAGTGTCTTCTCATTTTTTCTTTCTTTTTAAAATATAATTACTGGGTGATGCTTGTAAATTGCCTATAGTGGCTTGTTTTATTGCTAGTATTTAGGGTCCCTAGATGATGCCTACTTCTCTGAGGTAGGTGTAGCTGGTTTTGGGGTTTGAGTTGGTTGGAAGATCTTACCTCTTCAGTTTGTTGGAGATGAGAAGTTGTTGCTTGTTTGGCTCAGTCCTTGGTTCTTTGGCACTGTGCCACAGTATTGTCTGTGACCCTTAGTCAATGTCAGTCATGGAGTACCAGGGATAATAGCTGTTTAGAACAGTTTTGTTGGTTTTGACTATAGTGGTACCAATAGCATCAAACACAGCCTAGAAAATGATAAACTGAGCTAATCCTTAATTTGCCACTTTTAACTGTATGAACTAGATTCATGGTTATAAAATAAAATCTAAAACCAGAAAATTATATGCAGTATACAGGTCAATTTTGCCTTCAAGAGTTAGGATTCAAAATGTCTTAAGGAGAAAATAGAGAAATGGAAGAGGAGAAAGATTAGAAGCAAGGTCAAAGGGCAAAGCAGGATCACACCAGCTTTGGGAAACTTGCAGAAGACTGAAGGAAAAGAGAGATGGAAAGGATAAAAGGAAGACCAGAGCAGAAGCACACCCACAAAGAGGCTAGGAACCACGTTTACATTTGTAGAAAAACAGGATGGAACAATGAAAGAGAAAGAGAAAAAAAGTAAAGCAAAGAAAGAAAAAAAGTCCCCTTCCAGGTTTCTCTCTGGTTTCACTAGTAGACAGCATGTGGAGACAGTCCTGGTGTGTGCAGGTCTCTCCCGGAAGGAAAGCCAGCAGTAGTTTCCTGGTGGGGTAGAGGATCATCTCAGTGGCCTGCCCCAAGACCAGGCTCAGTGGGTTCACCACCATCCGAGCAGTTTCTGCGGGTATGAGCCCAGCTGGGAGCCGCCAGCAGTCCTGGGCTCCGAGTTTATCTGGCCTGTCTCCAAGACGGCTCCGGCTACTCCCTCTCTCCTAGGCAAGGTTTAAGTCCTCTGCATTCACCGCCAGCCAGTGCCATCTCTGACGTCGGCAGCTGCCTTCCACCGCTGTGTTCCTCTGGGTCTGCAGGGTTGAACTGCTGCTCTTGGGCAGTGAGGCCCATCTCAGGCAGAAGTGCCACTGGCCACCTCCTCCTTTGTTTCTCTCTTTGCTCTCTCTGTGGACTTCACTTGGCACTTCAGAGTCTTCCTGGGCCCAGTGGACCCACTTCCCTCCCTTCCATCTTCCTCATGATCTATCTGGAAGGTGACTCTCAGAGAGGCTGTTGTCTCTGCTTTTTGCTGCTCCACCATCTTGGTCTCCTCCCTTGGCAACACCTTTCCATCATGCAATTATGGGGGACTCCAGGCCCATATTTACTCCCACCCACCCCCGATTGTTATTTCATCTGTCACTACTTCATTGAGAGAAAGGACCCACTTCTCATTTTCTAAAAGAAAAAGCCAACTCTTTCCTTCTTCCTCACACTTTGTTTTTGTCTTTATGAAACAGGGTCTTGCTCTATAGTTCAGGCTGACCTTGAACTCATCATGTATCCCAGGCTGTTTTGAATTCGAGGCAGTCCTCCTGCTTCAGCCTCCCAAGTGGTGGCACACAGGCCACTGTACCTAGCTACTTCTTGTTCTTAATTTCTGCTGCCAAGGGACAGTCATTTTCAACCTTGTAAGACTTTTCTCCTCCTAGCCACATATTTCTAAATAAATTCATATACTAGTCTAGATGTTTCAGTTTTAGGGATTTTCTTACTACTGAACACAAGTAGTTCATTCCCTTACACACAATCCTGCCTCACTCCTGCAACCTTCTCTGTATATAACTTTTGGCTACTTCAGTATTTTCCACTTACATTAAGACTATGTGAGTATTCACAACTGATTTGTGTGGTGTGCTATAGTTAATTTGTTTTTTATTTAGCATTTGAATTTCTCTGAAATTAAAATGTTATTTAAAGTCTTCCTTGCTTACTCTCCAGCTCTGACAGAAATGCTGGTATCTTTGCACTCTGCTCAAGCATGTCAGGTAAGCATTCGTTGACTGTTTTACTTGGTGATACACCTGGATCTGGTGGTCTTTCTGCTCCAACCTGGTTGGGTAGTAAGGACTGTTACACAGCTCTTAGCCTGGGAGAGTAACTGTCTGTCCCTTCTGTTTAGAGAACCCTATTGAGCTTTTGGAACAGGTTCACATCATAGCTACCCTGCAGCTTGAAGAACAAGTGTTTCTGGTGGGAGAAAATAAAGCACTGTGTTGGGAGTGTTAAGTGTTAAACGTGAAAGATACACAGAGGTAAGTGGCAGAGCCAGACCACATGGTGCTTTCTCTGTTGAGGGCTCCAGTGCCCCCTACTGCTACTGCTGGTTGATCCGCCCTCAGAAGTTCCAGACCCCTGGAATGATGTAGGATGGAGGAGATCTGATGTATACCTCTTAACTTCTCTCCTAACTGCAAGGTTTAGTTGGACTTTGAATCATGCTTCTGGAGTCTGTCACTTGATAATTATGCAATTTGGAGCTGTTCATATAATCTAAGCCTCAGGTTCCTCATTGGTAAAAGAATAACACTACCTGACTGGATTAAGCATCACAGTTTTAAAGGGCACATTGTAAGTACTTAGTGAATGTTAAACACTTACATTCTGGTCTATTGGATCCTTGCGATCTAGTATCTTTCTATTTCTGCACCATGTTGGGATACAAGAGACCTGTGTACAGCAGAATTTTCAGAGTGACTGTTTCTCTCACTTGTGCAAATCTCGGTCAATAAGATTTAATGATTTCTCTCCCTGCTGACTTTCAGCTTAGCCCCTGCTGTCCACCCTGATGCCATCTGTTGGCCCACTGGGTTCAGCTGGCTAACATGAAAATGAACTCCATCCAGATGTCTCAATTCATGTTTTTTGATGCCATTTAAGTTTTACATTTTTCCAATTTAAAACAAAACAATAAACCCCACAGAACCAGACAAAGACTTGTGTTTTCCTCATCAACATTTTCTGGGTACTCACTACACAAAGATTTTTGGACAAATGTCCCTACTTTCAAATCTACTATCTTGTTATGGGAAAAAACAGGTAAATGGAACATACACAGAACTGTTTAAATAGTAAAAGGCACAAGCAATATGGGAAGATTTATGTAGCTTGTTAAAAATTTAGTAATCAAAGATTGGTAAGGAAAGGCTTAGTAGTTGCTTTTTAAAAGGCTATTCAGGCTGGGCATGGTGGTTCATGCCTGTAATCTCAGCACTTGGGAGGCTGAGGCAGGAGGATCTTGAGTTGGAGGCCACCCTGGGCTACACTGTAAGTTTAAGGCCAGCATGAACTACAGTGAGACCATATCTCAAAACAAAAGTCTATTCGGTAAAAACAGTTTGGCTGGATCATATAGTTTGATAGTTTTTATAATGTGGGCTTTAAGAGCAGTACATCCTGGTCTGCCTTAAATGCTGTAATGTTTGGATCTGCAGTACTTACTATGATGTTAATTTGCCTGAAAACATTTCAGCCCAGTGTAGTAACTGCTAGTATAAGTTGTATTCTAGAAACAGTGAGTTGTCCCAATTAGAGATTCACACTCCAGAGATGGCTAGCAATCCAATCAGGAAGCCTGTACTTCACCAGTGACTACAGAAGTCTTTATTATCCAATGGACTTTGCTGATTAGTTTAACATTAAATATGTGTTCCCATTGTGAAATCACTGTCTTCCTAATAATGCTGACATGGAACAGACTATTATTTGTGAATTGAGCACTAGTATGTGGACTGACTAAAGAACAACAGCCACTGTGTAGCATAAGAGGAAGTATAAGAATGTAACAAGATCTGTAACCTGTGCTTGCATGGAATGTACCCAAGGCTCCATGGTAAACACACTTGTGTTAGACATTTGTACAGAGGGTTCCAGTTGACTGTTGCTGAACCATAGGGTGGGAGAATTTTGCCAATACTTCACAGAAATGGCTCAAGTGAGCCTTTCATGAAAATGTGGTTAGATCAACTAAAAGAGCAAAGCTGGGACTTTTAAAAAATTTAGATTATATGCAGTTGTGCTACTGCTTACTGATAAATGTTAATAAGTGATTCTGTGTGAGGCAAATTGAGTCTGAGCTTTGCTTTCATTTTAAATGGGTAGCTGATATTATCTACCAAAAAGAATCTAGGTGGCAAATGACCTAAATGGTTGTCAGACTAAAACAAAAAAATTGAAACCAAGTGTAATGATGCACAGCTGTAATCTCAGCACTCTGGAAGCTGAGGCAGGAGAACTGCCACAAGTTCAAGACCAGCCTGGACTACAAAGCAAGACCCTGCCGTCAAGAAAAAAAAAAGTGCTCTAGTAGTTTTGAGTTACTCCCAAATAATATCACTCATCATCACCTACTTATCAATCAAGTTTATTTGGTTACTTACTTCAGACAAACGAGGCTCATGTGTACAACTAAGAAGTAAGACAACCCAAATAAAGGCAGGGGAAATCTGAGGGACTGCAAACAGCTACCTAGAGGGGAACAGGGGTTGCATCATTTCAGTTTCCGTCAGAGCCTTAGCATGTGGGTCTTTGCTGAAATGCAGCAAAAACTTCAAAATCACAGCAAACCTGATGAATCTCATGTTCGATTAATTTCAAATTTAAAATTATTTCAGGAAAAACAATTTGAGAAGGGATGACTGTGCAGTTTTAAAGAAAACCTCAAGGAAATAGTTACTGTCGTTGAAACTAGTTTTCTTCCATCTGCCTTGTCATTATTAGAATCAACTTAAATTTTAAGGTTGGAAAATTTATTGTTTACTTTTATTTATACAGAAAGTATTTTTAAACTAAAGCTCTTCATTTACTGAGCTCTTTAATTCAATCTATTCTGGCGTTAAGACGCAAACAGGAAAGTGCAAATGAGAACTTTGCCATCAAATTGAAAGGATTAGGCCTATTTAATGATTTCTATTTTGTTTCTTTGAATGGTTAGTCTAAATATTGTACTTGGGTCAACCTATGCTTGAAATTTGTTGAACTAAACCTTGACCATTTAGCAAATCTAAACTAACATGAAACATTTGTAAGTCTGCTAGTAAAATTTTTTCTAAATGTTAATGCTTCAACTGAAGAATATAAAGAACCTCAAAAAGTGTTCCAGAGTCCTCCGCCAATCCATTTAATAGGCACAGTGTATTTTCTGAAATATAGCAAAATCAAATGGAAGACATTCTAAAAACTCTTTTTCAACCCCAGTGGTTTCAACCCCTTTCCATTTTTGGGATTATGAACCACTTTGAGAAATTGATGAAAAATGCATATAAAGGTTATGCATTTCCCCCCAGAAAAATGCTTATAAACAGAAACTTACTATTATAAAAGATTCCCTAAGGGTTCAAGATCTCCAAGTTAGGAATTCCTATTTCAAAACCATACAGCACAGTAGAAAAAAAGTTTAGTTCATTTTCACTGTTAATATAGTATAAAATAAGCATTGTAATAGTACTACTTAATGATGGTTGCCTTAAGACAAAGTCCTTCTCCATCACCAATTTTACAAGGCACTTCCTTGTAAAGGAAGGTAAACTAGATACTTCCTATATCAAACTGGTTAAGTTCCTGAGGTTTAAACTATCTCCTTTGAAATACACAATTCTCCAGAGCAAGTTCCTGAAAAATCAAATTAAAATCTAATATAATGTGAAAATGAACATGTATCTATATACTGAAAAACAGATTATTGATTTGATAAAATATACTTCTAGGCAGTTTCACCCTTGAAAATAGACACATGTAGTTACTGCCTCTGGATATAACATACAACCCCCTGACCATACCTTCTTTTACTTACGGGGAATTGGTACAATGAAGGGCTCCTATTATGGTACTGAAAGTCCTTTCTTACTAGCTGGACAAATCCATCTTATCAAATGCATTCAGCCAACTCCTCAGTTAACTAAGGAGTTGGTGCTCATTGCAGAATAGTATCTCTGAGGCGACTAATGTTGAAACATACCTTAACATCATGATGCTTGAACCTTTAATACAAGGGAAATGACTGCATTATGGAATAAACTTGTTCTTTCTTGTTAGACTCCACTGGTCATGCCAAAGAATCTGTTTATATAATAGGGTTAACATGGATATACTATACAGGGAATTCTTAGAGACTTCCTAATGCAAGGCTGATTTAAATGCAGGGAATTTGAAATACAGAAACACATACACAATAAATATATAAGATTTAATCAAATTCCCTACCTAAGAATTGTCAGTTTGAAGTCATTCACTTTTGTTCAGTGTATTTGTAGACATATCTGAATACAAGAAAAGTGTCAGCATGGAAGCTATAACTTGGTTATGGATTGAATTTTTTGTCTTTTGCTGCTATGAAAAAAGTGAATAATAGAGCTGAGTGTGATGGTGCATACCTATAATCCCAGCACTCTGGGAGGCTGATGCAGGAGGGCTACAAGTTTGAACTCAGACTGGACAACCTAGTAAAACCATATTTCAAAATAAAAAATAAAGAACAGCTTGGGTATAGCTCAGTGAAAAGGCCCTGCATCCAACCTCCAGTATTTGAAAAAGAACAAAAACAAAAACAGTAACAGGACATTTTTCCCTTGTTTTTCTAAGGTGTTTTTTCTTCTTCTTTTCTTTCTTGTTTTCCTTTGTACATGTTAAACACTAGAACCTGCACTTTGGAGACCTATGGGCCAAGGAACAGGAGTAGGAAAGGGAGGATTCTGCTCTCCGATAATCATAGTTCAAGAATTTAAACTCAGTGGTAAAGGGTTTGCATGTGAAAATGAACTGTTATTTCTCCACTGACTAGGTGGCATCTTATGAGTCCTATAAAAACACAACCAACTTACTTGTTCTCAATATTCAATGTACCAGTTTTGTGTTTATCCTACCAGACCAATTAAATGCTGAGTGAAAGCTGAAGAAGTAAGTATATACTGGCATTTCTGATTGTACAATCAACATACACAAAGCATAATCCATATTTAAAAAATTAAAGAGACAATAAAGGTTTTAAAGGTTTCTCTTTGAAAAGATGGTATCTTACAGTACATACAAAAATACTCTGAAAATACATACGACTTCATTTACAAAACACTGAATCAACATATTACAAGAATTACATGGTTATGGATTTTAATAAACTCAGCATGCATTCATGAAACTTAAAAAATATTAAGAAATGCACTGAAAAAAGCAGTGTAAAAAAAGATAACTCATACTGTTAAATAAAAATTACAAAGGTCCTGAGCCAATTAATGATTGGTAACAGTGTCATTCAAAAATGTCTTTAGGTTTTAAGAAAATCCACTGCTATTTCTGCATGCCTAGTCCATAAAGAAACTGAAGTTGTATGGTTATGGTCAGGGGTTATCATGCCGAGTTAATTTTACACCTCAAAAATACAAGTTTGCCCATACTTAAAGGTATCTTATCATTGATGGTGAAATGAGTTATTCCTCATAAAAAATACCAGTCAACCAACAAGAATGGCATGAGACAGTAGGATATGAAATGATTTCACCATTCATATACTGACTTCAGTATCCTGGTTATGTTTTGATTTTTTTAATAAAGATGCATTTCAAAGGCCTCCATAGGAGGCAAAATATAGAGAATTTATGGTGCCCAACTCTTATGTAATCACTGGACTAATCCTCCTGGTAGTTATGTAACATTTGGACAAAAAGGCACAAAAATTAAAAGTTTAAATATTCTATGTGCCAATCTGGAAAAAAATAAATTAACAGAACTGACAGTACATCTATACAAATGAAAAAAAGCAGAAAAGGTATCTCACATTCATTTATCTCAGGTTTTACAAAGTGACTTTGATGCTAAAGTAAATACATTAACACTGGAAAAATTACACGACAATTTTTTTTGTTTTCAACTTTTTCAACTCTATACAATGATTAATTACAACGTAAGACTAATACACATAGACAAAAAAAGTTCAAGATTTGTTCTGTCAGTGTCCAAGTGGCTAAGAACCGGTTCCCATAACAGAGAAATAAAACACTTAAAGTTAAGGCAGTAAACCTCCAAATGCAAAGCCGTAATGCTGTGGATGACAATTTGATAGCAGGTGACCCTCGGGAGTATTTGTAGCAGTCAGCGAGCGATGCTACAGCATCTGCAGGTCAAAGTGTGAGAGTATGAAAACCACTTCAAGGTTGGTGGGCTGATGACTGTAACTTTCACCTATTTATGTATGACAGCCACTTGTATTTTGAAAAGAGTGGCTGCATCTATGCCACTATATGATTGCATGTTCACTTAAGTGAGGAGGCACTGCTTTACCGATTAAGGGTCAGTCGAATGGAATTTTTGATGACACGAATGTTGTTTGCTGGAACTGGAGACGATGAATCTGGTAGTTCTTTACTGGGCAGTCTCTATTAGAAAAAAAAACAAAAACAAAAAAGGAAAAGCATAGGTATATATTATAAAGGTCCAACGATCTAGTCAAAAACTCTTGTGCTTTCCTCCAAATCCCTGCAGCTGCTAAACACTCAAGTGTGTGTGTGTTAAATAATTCCTTCCAGTGTGTTGTTTGTTCACTGGTAATTTCTTGCTTTAGGAACTTTTGGGGCGGGGCAGGGGTCAGAATTAAAACACAGCTAGGTCAGGGAAAAGGGTTAAAGTGGCGGGACAGTGAGTATGTACAGGAAAAGAAGACTTAGTTAAGTCAGGCAACGAAATAGGAAGTGCTGGTGACTAAACAGGAAACTCTTGGGGCACGAGGTGAAAAATGAGTGTTAAGAAGGAAAACTTGCTATCTGAGAGTTACATGCCTCAGTTTCATTAACACATTTATGGAGAAAACTTTTAACAAAACTGCAAAATATGCAAGTTTCCAGGAAAACGGGACTTCGTAGTCTAGCTAGGTAACCTTGGTGATGGAGAAACTCAGGGACATCTGTGTGTGAATTCTGAGGACACTAAAGATTATTATATAAGAAAAGGAAAATCTAAGAAACTGAGAAGCAAAGAAAGATTTCTGAAATACAGACTTTTGTATGATAGAAGTAGTCTGATAAAGTTTCTTTCAAGAGATGACTGTATCAGTTAATGCTCTTAAATCTGTTTCTATTCCCCCATTCATAAACAAAACAAACAAAATCCTGCAAAAGTTACAAAAAAACCCTACAGACCTACATAAAAATAGAGAACAGGGAAATGCAGCAATGAAGACTTACATATCAAAACAAAACCTCAGACATTAAAAGTCTGCCACATTTGTCTGGATTACCCACTTAGCCTTTGTATATAAAATATTTAAAAATCTTGACATGTCATTTCACTCTTGTATTATCTAACACCCATCTCAAATTGTTTTTTTTTTCACTATCACACTATAATCTCACACATACACACACACATGTGCTTACAAATTCTACAAATAATAGCTTGTGAGGACATTTTGCTTTCAAATGGTCAATAAATTCCAGGAAACCTGGGAAGATGACAACTGATTGCAATGAAAAGCACTTTTTAAATGGGTGGGGTGACAATAAGCCATTTTATTCATTGTAAACTCTTGAGAAGGGCTTTCTCTGATTTATATAGGCTGTTTTTTTAAGCACCAATTAGTTTACCATACTTAATAATACTATGTATTAGTAATTCTTAAAGGAATAAATCTTTTGAGATTTATACCGGTGGCTTTTTTTTCCCCTTTAAACTGGAGATTAAACCCAGGGCCTCACATATGCTAGCCAAGTGTTCTGCCATTAAGCTACACTCCCCAGCTCTGTTTCCTTAAAGACAAAGAAACTAAGGGTGAACACAATCTAATAAACAAACCATGAAGTCTTCTTAAACTATCTGCTGTTTTTGAGGCTTCTGATGTATGCATATTCAAAACTATTTATTTTGTTTGCTATTTCCATCTTTAACCTTAATTATACTGCTGCTCCTTGAGAGCAGGGTCAAACTCTTATCCTTTGCTAGTGCTGTGCTTTTAATAAACCTTTTTACACTTGTAAATCACCTATGATTTTCAACCTATGTATTTTTCCTAAGAGTAAGACTATTATTACCTTTTTGCGTGATGTATCAATAGTTGGAATAGGCATAGATTCTCCTCCAACGGCATCCTAAAAACACAGTAATTATATATAAGCAAAACTTTCTTTCTGATATACAACACTTATTTCTACTTAAAATAAAACATAACTTAACAGAGCTAATCTGACCTACTTTCTAATATAGAACTTTTCCTAACACATTGCTCTTTAAATATTCTGTATAATTAAAAAGCAAAATAAAAGACAAAGTATGGAGACAGATCTTTTTCAAATGGGAAGAGGGTCAAGAGATGGAGGAGGGAAGGGGATGAAAAAAGAGCACAGATGTGTTATGGGGACCACCTCCACCCAAGGAATGCAACCATTACATAATACAAATGTGCTAATTAAAAAAAAAAAATGAAGGAAAAAAGTATTCTTTTTTGTCTTTTTGAGACAGGGTCTTGCTATGCAATTCAGGCTGGCCTTGAGCTCACTTTGTAGCCCAAGCTGGTCTTGAACTCACAACGATCCTCCTGTCTCAGCCTCCTGAGTGCTGGGATTACAGGAGTGAGCCACCATGCCCGGCTTGGAAAAAAAGTATTCTAAAGCACATTATTAATATATTTACCACTGATTTTCTTTTTCGGTCTTCAGCAGTGCGGGAGTCCTTAAATGCTGACTCAAGTCGAATAAACTAAAATATAAACATCAAAAGAGAGTTGTTATATATCTGTAAAGACCATACAAACTTATATAAATAGGAAATCACCAAAAACTACCATAAACATGAGTAGGTGAGAGGAGATTTTAAACTACATTGAATTCAACTGCCACCCTTAATTTGTACAGTTTAAGTAATTTTTTTGTTAAATCAATTCAGATTCCAACAAATCTACATAGCTTTACCACCACCTACTGGAAGCAAAGAGGATCAGCATAACATACAGAAGAAATAACATAATTTAGTTACCAATCGTAACCTGTATAAGAGAAATTTAGACCAACCATTCAAATTTTTCTAATATATCAATAATTTGAATTTAGGATGAGCACTTGATATTGCTCCTCTAGGGTTGTAAGTATTCTTTTCAAACAGTCAATTCCTAGGAAGAAACTAACATAGCTTTGGAGAATTGTGGGTTCTTTAGTAAGCTAATCTTAAAAACAACTACTGAATCATCTCTAAAGTTGTAACTTTACCTTTTCTATGTCTTTCAACCTTTTAGGTGTCCCATCTATGGATGGGGAATGAGATCTTTTGGGTGTAACATTCTTGGTCATATTCGATATTCCATTTAGATGTGGTTGTCCCTGGGTAGGGTTGTGGGAGTTTGTTATTCTAGGAATGACATTTCGCCCTACTACAGTAGGAATGGTGCACACAGCTGGGGGAGATATAGCTTTTACAGTAGAGTCAACCTCTGAAAAAGAAAAATAAATTTTAATTTTTCTCTTCTTTATTTGAAAAATGACTTTGATAATTAATATTTATTCAGTTGAATCATTCATAAAGTTTAGATACATACTTGCACCAATTACTGGAATAGACAATCCTTGAGCTGGTGGGACATTCAGTGGCTTCTCTGCAATTACAGCAGCAGGCTCAGCACTATTTCTAACAAAAGTATTAAATTATCATTATTAAATGATATAATTTAATTTCTATATAATAATTCTTACATGCTCTTTAGTCCATACCATCTCCCACAGCTCTATCAAGTATCTCTAAACAGGGGCTGGGGATTTAGCTCAGTGGCATAAGCACCTGCCTTGCAAGCACAAGGTCATGAGTTCAATCCCTGGTACCGATAAAAAAAAAAAAAAAAAGTTTCTCTAAACAAGAAATTAACTAGCAGCTAGTAAAAAGAAAACTTTTTAATGATTAAAAAGGCATTTAGCAAAGATATAGAAAAGTTCACAAATCTTCAAATAAACTAAAGATTGAAAGGATAATTTTAATATGCAAACCTGTCTGTTTCTCCTGCAGCAGGACTTTCAGGTTTAGAAGGTTTGTTTGTAGACCCTGGGGAATTAAAAGGAGTTCCACTGTCTGTGTCTCTGGAGCTGTCCAGACAACTGCTCTCCAGAGATGATCTTTTAGACTGAAGACTGCCTGAACTTCGACTGACATCAGAAAGACTTTGCTAAAATAAGAGAAAAGTGGTTAGAATTTCAAAAAACAAATGAGAATACAGAGTACTTAAAACTTTGAAGTGCATGTAAGTAAATTATTATTGAATTGTCTGTATCTTTTCTTTCTTTCCTTCCTTTCTTTCTTTCTTTCTCTTTCTTTCTTTCTTTCTTTCTTTCTTTCTTTCTTTCTTTCTTTCTTTCTTTCTTTCTTTCTTTCTTTCGATAGTTGTAAGAGATATAAAAAAATCCAACTTTGTTCCCACCATTTTTCTGAGTGGAACAGTAGAGGTAGTGAAGAGTAAAGGTTACAAAGTTACCTTTTTCTTCTTTTGAAGAATCTCTGCTGGCAGGTAGTGGTGAAGTTGTTTCTTCTTTACATGAGTTGCTTCAATTTTCATTCCCTCCTTTAGCATGTTTATATTGTTTGCCTGTCTGTACACTGTAACAATATTAATATGTTAAATGGGAATTTTCTTTCTGATCTAAGAGCTGTTTTCTTATTCTGAAGCACGCATTCCTTCAGTATCTCCTCAAGCAGGATGGGGATGTTATTCAGTGCACAAGCCCTGGGATCAGTCCCCAGTAATGTGTACACACATGCACACACACACACACACACTTCTTGCACGACGAATGTTTCTAAAACACTTCTGTCAGTCACAGTCCTATTCAAGAATTGACTACTTCTGCATATCCATCTTCTAGGACTCTGTCATAATCAAATCTCATTAACAAGACACATATGCAGGAAAAAACATATTTCCAAATCTTGTTTTTTGCTATTTTTCCAGGAGACAACCTCTCCTCACAATTACCTGCTGGAGCCTGAGTCAATTTTTACACTAAGTATCCAATATGCAATTCAACCTTTCCCTTGTCCATGAAGCTTCTTTTACTACTGTAGCTCACCTTAATTACAGAACATCAGACTTCACAAACCATCTGTAAGTACATCCTTACTGCACAGGGAGGGAAATGAGGCTCAATAGCTCTGAGCACCTTGCCTGAATAAGAACACATGCAAGCCTAGAGTTCCATGTTATTGCTTTGTAAGCAAATCAGTTATATTATCAAATGACCCTTAATGTATTTGTGAATAGCTAATTAGATTAAAAACCTACTGAAGACAGAGATGGAAGACTTGTTCTACACAGTAACTATTGCAAACTGTAGTAAATTTTTAAATGTCTTAGGGTCTAAAGTTTCCACATCTGGAAAAGAGCACTTTGGTATCTATACTAAACAGAGCATCCAAACAGTCTCCTTTTTGAAAAATTTGAGATCAAATTAGAATGGAAACATTTATATCTATGTTCTCATTCCAGATTGCTTATAAAATAATTATTATATGTGCCTTTTCAAGTTGCAGATTCTCTGGTTCCATTCCTCAGAAATGTTTGGCTAATTTTTTTTTTTTTTTGAGACAGGGTCTCACTATGTAGTTTAGGCTGGCCTTGGACTCATGGTGAGCCTCCCACCCCAGTTTCCCGAGTGCTGGGATCACAGACATGCACCACCATGGCCAGCTCCCCAGGAACGTGATTGAGTGATTCTACGGAATCTGTGTTATCATGATAAATATGGGGGCTAGTTCAGAAGCACTTAGAAAACTCAAATGAGTCAAAGGATAATCATAGCGTGAATATATACTATTTCAGATTAAGACAAACCAAATTTATAACATATATTAAGATATTCCAGAGAGGTGTGGCTGGGGGCTAGATAAGAAACATATTCTGGATCCTGAAATATATTCAGCAAGTCTTACCTATTGCTATTTCACATTAAAAAAACATTAAAAATTAAGTCTTCTTGTGATTACAAACCAAGGCTGTGCACGAGAAGAATTATCTATGGAGTTTTAGTTATCTTTCCTTTTTGTTTTAAAACAGATAATATATTTATGTAGTTCCTAACTCAAAGGATTTAACAACAGTCTCTTCACACTTGTTTTCTTGATAGGCTGTCCCTCAAGTAGAAACAACAACCTTTGCCAGTTTTTTTTTTAAAGACTAAATATCCTTCCAGGAAAACTCTATGCATTTGTAAGCAAACATGCACATTTTTTCTTATTTATGCAAATGGTAGCACATTTTATGCATTATTCTGCAACCCTTCCAACTTAATATGGCTTGGAAAGTGTTTTATTATGCCTTTCCTTTTTTAAATACCAGATTTCCACAATATGGATGTACCATTTCATTTAATCAAATGTGAAACTTAAAAAAAATATATAGCTAGCAGATCCTAGGCAGATAATACTGAGTTACAATTAAAGTTGAGAATCACAGCTCTATGATGACAAGGTCTTACCTGTGTCAGTAAATGACTGTATATCATATGTCAAGTCTATATTAACACTTTCTGCATTTTCTACTCTCCGAAAAATTATCCCAAGGAACCACATTGATACGTAATTGTTGCTGTAAAGTAAAATTTAAGAATTTCCATTAATTTTAAAAATAATTTTAACAAAAGCTTTTGGTAATTAAAACTTCATCTCTATGTCTCTATCTCATGAATAGATTTCAATGGTTTGGTTAAGTTGTTAAAACTGATATCCAAAACTAGTTTATTCTTTGGTGTTCTAAAAAAAGATTAAGTGGCTTTGAAAGTGACTCGCTGAATATACAAAGATGCTCAAATTGGACAATGTTTGCTGAGTCTATGGGCTACCAAAGCATGTGTACTTATATACCACGGTCACTCATGCTCTGAGGTATAACATAAGTGGGGCAGAGTGGGGCACACCTATATTCCCAGTGTTCTTGGAGGCTGAGACAGAGAGATTCTAAGTTTGAGTTCAGCCTGAACCAACTCAGTGAGACTGTCTCAAAAAATACAAAAGTAAGGATGCTGCTCAGTGCAAATGCCCTGGGTTTAATCCCCAGTAACACACACACACACACACACACACACACACACATGCACACATACAAAACTATTAATCCTATCCCACTGTTGCAGCTGATTTGAAACAACACATACACCAAATGATGTTACTTAAGAAATATAGTATTATAAAACAATGAACTTACTCTTTGTGATGTTCTTTATTTCCTGGGAATGACTGTGGATTCACGTGAGCAAGAGTAATAAATTCATTCCGTTCCAGGTTCCCAACAAGTACACGGATTTTAGATTCTACTAATCCAACCCTACAATAAAGAAGTTTTTCCTTATGAGCATATTAAATTTGCAAATTATATTCAAGTAAACCAAACAGCACATTAGCTATGAAGCTTAACAAATTCATTTTAATAATGCAGTCCAATATAATAGGGTCTATTTAATATACCATTCAGGCAAAATGACAAATTTTTCTTGTTTTTAGCAGGATTGACCTATTTAATGCATTTCTGAATCTAAAATACCCTGTCTTGGTTAAGACTATAAAGCAGTCATGATTTGAGCATGACTTCTGGATAATGTTCTTGAATGTGATTCCACTTGGAAATCTCCTATCTAAACACCAAGGCTATAATGTAAACAGAAAAGCTGATACTGGCACCTAATTCAGGAAGTAAACATGCTCTGATTCACAAAATGAATACAGACCTTACACTTATTTATTTATTTATTCATTCATTCATTCATTTATTAACAGTGACAAAATTTGAGGAAAGTAAAGAGTGGCTCTGCAGAGTAAGCTTGGGCCAAGTAAAGAGAAAAAGAGGGTAAAAGTTAAAATAAAAGTACATGCTACGCCTGAGAAATGCAGCACATGCTATCACAGAAAGTTATGATAGCCTAGACCTTACATTTAAAAACATTTCACTAAATTCAAAATTAGGTATTAGAAAAAGTTTCACTAGATTCCAGAAACAACTTCTTCTGACTTGGATAAGAAATGTGACTAATGTCCACATCTTAATTTGTTACTGAGTTTATGAATTAGAATAACAACATTAAAAAAATTGTTTTTTTCCAACACTTGTCAAGGGAACAGTCTCATACAATATAAATGAACAAGTATATGTTATGTTCTAACTAAATTTTTTAAAATAGAGGCTGGCTGGCTGAATTTGGCACAGATTATAGTTTCCTGACACCCGATCTAAACAAATTAAATACTCTTCAGTAAAAAGAATTTTTAGAGTTCCAGAATTAGACTCAAGGAAAGCATAACAAACTCTGGTGGCCCAGTAGCTTTCACATAACGGCACCAGCAATAGGAATATGCTGGTGATGTGGGGGAGACTGAAATGCACTACAACAAATACACTGCTCCTGGAGCACAATGTTATCTTCCACTTTTTGAAAGACGCTTAGAATTCTGAAACCTTTCATGCCACTGTCTCCTAGATTAAAGATATACATAGTATACTTCCAGCAAATTTTGATGGAGGAAACTATAGTAACAAGCATGAAAAAGAAAGATGCTGGCTATCAGAATCATCCAAACAACATGAAAATTCTGCTTAAATCTCACTCAAAAGCATCAAAAAGTAATATCTAAAAATATATACTTAGAGTACTACTAATTCTGAAACATTAACTTGATCATATTTCTCAATCATTGAGGTTTCATGGTCATGTATATCATCAATCACCAATATAATTTTGCAAATTGAGCAAGAAAGTACGTTATAAGAGGTAAAGCATCATACAAATATATTATCACCACATAGCAGGTAGAGAACTTGAAATGTTAAGTCTTACCACTCTAGATGGTTTTCTTCTGTTGACGCACTAGCAGTCAATACTATATAATGTCTGAAGGATTTTAAGTAACAATCAGAAAAAAAAAAAGACAGAAACATCAGTTAGTGTTCACTTTTCTATCATTTACTTTGTTTTTCTCTTTCCCAATGAACAAAAGGACAACAAAGGCATACGGTTTATAAAAACTAAAGCATACGTTGGTTTTCACAAAATTGATTCTAGACACCACAATTAAAAAATTGTATTTAAAAATCACTAATACTGTACTGGATTTAATATTACAAAGGTAAAGGAACTCTTTATCACTTAGGACTTCTATTAACCTACTCTCTACCTTGCTTAAGATATCTATATAACAGCTGTCACCCATCAGATATTACCTCTCTAAATCTAACATTCTTCTTATACACTCACATGTACAAAACACAAAATTTTAAATACCTATATTTTTGAAAGAAATTTGGTGGCTCAAGTAGTTTAGACCAATCTGATTTCCCCTGAAGAATTTCATCTGTAACTGCAAGACCTAAATGAGAGAAAGACATTGACAGAGAAAGATGCATTGTTTTATCACTTTACTCCTAAACCTCCTTATCCCCAACAAATTCTTGAGTTATAAAATGTAAATATATTCTGTTGTTTCTCAGAACATGAAAGTGAAGTTTAGCCAGATCAGACTGGATTGGTTCAATTTCTGGCTTTAATGTTAATGTATACTTGGGAAAATTTGAAATAATTTTTAGGGAGAGTAAACGATACATTTCTAACTGCTAATCCACAGCTGTGACAGTGAATAAAATTGTCAATCAAAACCTTATGGGAATATGTAAAGGACAAAGGGGTCAGTATGTTTACCTTGTTTAAATTCTTCTACCATTACTGTTCGAGTTGATGTGGACACGTTATATGTAGAATTCTGCTGTGGGTAGGCAGGGGTGATTATGGGCATGAGATGATACCTATCTGATGGATTTACCTGTGAAATGAGAAGTAGAATAATTGATCTATTTTTCTTATTTTAGCTGTCTTCACTTCATTTCCCCAAAAGTCTGAAGAATATTAAATATAAATTTAATACTAAATTTCCTTTATTTTTTATTTTTGGTTTTTGGAGGCAGCCGTATCCCTACGTAGTTCAGGCTGCTGGTCTTGGACTCACTATGTAGCCTGGAACTCTGGTGATTCCCACCATCAGTCTCCCAAGTGCAGGGATTACAGGTTTGCAACACCACACCTAGCTACAATTTCCTTAATTCTATGAAGTAAACATTCCCTTTCTCCCAACATTTCTTTTTGAAGTCAGATGTGTCTGACAGTTGAAGTCAAAGAAGACTGCAATTTATTTTTTCCCCAGAAATGCTGTTAAAATGATGATGCATCTTTATAAATAATGACCTTTTAGAATCGAAGAAACACCATATCATAACTGCAATAAACATTATTTGGCCTAACTACTCTCAATCCCTTTTCTGTATCCACTCAGTGGATAACTTCCCCTTGGTTACTCAGAGGAATGAACATTCACTCTAAATGCAAAGCATACAAACATTAGGCTACCTTGGAGCCATTAGTCTAAACTGCACTGCAAAGTCCATTTTTTATTTACTTCAGCACCTTATTATTAAGTAACTGCTTGTAAAACAGTTTTTCACAATAGATTATGGTGCTGTGGCTGATACACCTACTTATCTAGCCTTACATGGGCCGTTTTTAATGACTTTTTTTGGGTGGGTGGCGTACCAGGAATCTAACTCAGGACCTCACACATGGCAGGCAGGCACTACTTCACTGAGCTAAATCCCCAGCCCTAATGAATAACATTTAGCTCAGGGTTAGTGATCCAAATCATCTACACTAGAAAACTCAGTAAGGCAAGGAAAGGGTTACAACTACAAGAAAAATGAGCAGGAATAAGGGGAATAATCTTTAGACTGTAATTTAAAGAAATGTTCTTTCCTTAATGAAATTCCATAATAAATCACATACCCGGGGATCCCAGACAGGCAAATTCAAATTGCTTTCTTCTGGTTGTTTCAACAGCACAGGATTTGGCCATTCCCTAATGTAAACAAGGCACATTAACTTATATAGGGTACCACTACAGATTCCAAATGAAACATTAAAGTCCTAAGACTGTTCCAAACCTTTACACAGCAGTTTTGGGTATTTGTTAATAAAAAAAAAAAAAAGAAGGAAAAGAAAAAAAAAAGTACACAAAGGAAAAGATTATTTTGAAGCAGTGTTCTCTAAAAGAACAAACAGTACTTTTCTTACTAGTTTTAACTAATTTATATATTTGGTTTTCTGAGACAAAGTCTCGCTATGTAGTTCAGGCTTGCATATATAGCTCACTATATAGCCCAGCTGGCCCGAACCCATGGAGATTCTCTTGCCTCAGCCTTCCAAGTGTTGGGATTACAAGCATGAACCACCATGCCTGTTCAGCTGTAACTAATTTAGACTGAAACTTCTCGTTCCTTCTCATCTGCTTTCCTGGATTTAATTTTGATAATTGTTGTAACAGCAACTACTAACATTTTCTGAAAATAGTGACAAATCAATAAACAGTATATGTTAGTTTTGATTACTGTCTCTAGCTTAAGATGAAAAGAGATTAAACCACTTCTTTACAGGCTGTAATGTGCACAGCAAAATCTATTGTAACTTCTTTCTCAAGCTAAAGCCCCCATTTATAACTCCCTGCAAGAAAGCGGCATACTATTCACTCATTAAAAAAAAGAGATGAAATGCAGTAATTTGTGACAATACGAAGAGAACTAGAGGTCATTATATTAAGTGAAATACGCAGGCTAAGAAAGACAAATACTGCATGATCTCACACCTAGCTGGAATCTAAGAACACAGATCTTATAGAAGTTTAGAGTAGAACATTAACATGAGAAGAGTAAGGCAAAGACAAGGATAAGGAAACGGGCTACAGGTACAGTTACGGTCTGATGAGAGACATATGTCCTAGTGCTCTGCTGCACAGTAAGATGACTAAGGATAATGCTAATTGTACTGTGTATTCATAAAAGTTAGAAAGGAAATACGTAGTGTATCTTCTCACAAAAAAGAAAAAATATTTGAGGGGACAGATATGTTTATCTTGATGTGAATATCATATAATATATATACATATACATAGTAAAATACCATATCATGGTACCCTGGTAAATATATGCAATACTTGGGTATCAAAGAAAAACAAAGAAATAAATAAAATGCTACCTGGATGTGTTAACATTGCCTTAAATTTGCTAAGTTTTTAAAACTAAGGAATGTATAAAAGAAACAAAAAAAGTCTATGCATAGCTCTTAAATTTCCAAATAAATTTATATAGACAGAAATTAGTAAATAGTCAAAGTACTTATACTTACCACTTGGAAAAAACTAAAAAAAACTTATGAACTAATGTAGATGCTGCTGCATTTGGATATAATTGGCAAGTTCTTGCAACCAGCATTGCCCAGGAGACACCACCAAGGAATCCCAGCATGTTGGAATATATACCACGACCTGGAAAATTAATGTATTAATTATTGTTAGGATATAATACAATCCTTGCCATTCAATAGCATAACATCATTCTTAAGAATGTTTCTTAGAATTTTCCTTTAGGGGCACAATATTAAAATTGACAAGCAGCCATTCATGCTAAGCCCATAGCCTATCAGATCAGCAGGTGTTCCACTGATTCACTTGGAGCTACTTTGTTGGAGCTAGACCGACAAGCTCCATTCACAGTAAATGCTGTGCACCTTTTCACTGTTTAAATATCTCCAGATACACAAATGTGCTACATGCTACAACTAACGTGTTACAACTGCAGTATTCAGTGCAGTAACATGACGTATAGGTTTGCAGCCTTACTGTGTAGCAGGCTATCATCTAGATTTATAGAAGTGTGTTCTATGGTGTTTGCACAATGAAATTACAGACATTTCTCATTTAATGACAGAGTCATGATCTTGCACCTAGGTTCTAAATGAGGAGTTGAATAGAGTATGTACATTATAATATTCAGAACAAAGAAATAGTCAAAGGAAACTCCAATCTGATGACTGCTTTTGTCTGCATATCTCTTACATGCATTACTGTAATGTACAACAGAATGAAACTACAATATTGTATTGTACAGTACAGTCGGCAAAAATTACAGTACTGTATAAATAAGGTGTATTGCTCCAAAATAAACAAACAACAAAAAACAGAACCACCACCAAAAAAACCCCACCAAGCCTCTAGAAACATGTACAGAACTGTACCAAAAAAAAGACAGGCCATAAGTCTGAGTAGTGGGGTTGAAAGTCTTGGTATGTTAAGACAATCATTATCTGTACTTAATGATGCATCTCTTGGAATGTATCACTATTTTTAAGTGATATATAACAAAAATCGCAAATAATATAGAATGTCCTGTGCCAGCTGAAGACAAGGCAAAAGGCCTTTTATGACATATTTAAAATTTTCATTACAGTAAAAGACACATTGTCATTAATTCCCATGAAAGTACTCTTCCTTTAGCTTTTTTTGGTCTTGCTGTGCAGTCTAGCAAGACCTTGAACTCACTAGATAGCCCAGGCTGGCCTCATGCCAATCCTCCTGCCTCAGCCTCCTGAGTGCTGGGATTAAAAGTATGCACCAACTTGCCTGGCTTCCCTCAGTGTTCAATATACTTGTCCTATCATTCTTGATAGTGTGTCTTCTATAATAATAAATCAGAAGAAAAACCAAACACTATTTTTGATTACCTGCTGTACATATAGAAGTGTGCATATATGTATATGGCTGAAACCTGAGATGAAAAATCTGGAGGTTTTTTAGCTTTCACCCAAGGAAGGAGAGTTACAAACAGAACACATAACTATTAAACCTGAAAAATGAACTTCCAAAGTTTACTGTTCTCAATCTCTGATGGTATAAATAGGCTAAAAGTTTCACATGTACCTGTATCACCAGTAACAAAATTAGAATTTTACAAAGCAAACAGAAGAGTTGGATACTTACGTTTGGCCCATAATTTGACTGCTCTTAGAGTGAGTCTAAAAGTTTCTTTATTTGGCACTAAATGCAAAATTTCATCAGTAACTCTACATCCTGAAAAAAGAAAAAAACATTAATTTTTCACTATGCAAAACTTGATTCAAATATTTTCCTTTTTTCCCCAAATCCATTTTATTTCAAGCAGAAAAAGAAAGAAAAAAAGAATTCTCCTAACCTCCAGCTTCTCAAAGGCTACAAATATGAAAGACAGTAATATATCAGTAATATATAATCACAGTTTATTTTTTCTATGTATTTGAAATTTAGCATGTGTATTTGAGAAAGCATTTTGCTTTTAATGAATTAAAAAGTACATGAGAATCAAATCTAATATTACAATATAGATTGGTCTGAGTATTTTTGTACTTCTCTTTCACATCAACTTTGTTAACTGAATGTCCATCAGGGATAAAACTGTTAACTGCTTTAATACAAGTCTTTTCACAAATTCTGATTCACTGTTACATTCTAGAAGTACAGTAAAATGCAATGTTAAATAAGACACTATAAACAAGTCATTCTCAAGTGCTTGTGAGCTTGAGGATCTGCTTAAATCTATTTTTAAATAATAATAAAAACCTATCTTAAAAATACCAAGCCTTAGTTTGTCTTCCTTAGTGTGTTAACATTCACAATGATTCAATGGTGAATAATCAAGGAAACAGCAACAAAATATATTAGTATACAATACATCTTTACCAGCACACATAATTAAAGGAAAAAATGTGAATGATTAGTAATAAACTGAACCACCTGTTTTTTTTCAAGCAATACCAGTCTTACTTCAAAGTATGGCTAACTCATTCCTGGAAGCAAACATTACTCTAATACCAAAATCCGAGAAAGACCCAACCTAAAAAGAGAACTACAGGCCAATCTCCCTAATGAACATAGATGCAAAAATTCTCAATAAAATTTTGGCAAACAGAATGCAGCAAATCATCAAGAAGATTATACACCATGACCAAGTGGGATTCATCCCAGGAATGCAAGGATGGTTCAACATATGCAAATCAATAAATGTAATCCACCATATCAATAGAGCCAAAAATAAGAACCACATGATTATTTCTATAGATACAGAAATAGGTTTTAATAAGGCCCAACACTTATTCATGATAAAAATCTTACAGAAAATTGGAGTAGATCATTTTTACCTCAATATGATAAAAGCCATCTATGACAAACCAACAGCCTGCATCATTTTAAACGGCCAAAAACTGAAAGCCTTTACCCTAAAATCAGGAACAACACAAGAATGTCCGTTATCACCACTCCTATTCAATATAGTGCTGGAAATACTAGCCAGAGCAACTAGGCAAGAGAGAGAAATAAAAGGAGTAAGGGTAGGAAAACAAAAAGTTAAATTATCATTATTTGCAGATGACATGATACTCTACATAGAAGACCCCCAAAACTCCATTGCAAGACTCCTAGGTATAATAAATAAATTCAGTAATGTGGCTGGATACAAAGTCAACATTCAAAAATCAACAGCATTCCTATACACTAACAACAAAACCACTGAGAGAGAAATGAGAAGCCACACCCTTTATGATAACATCCAAGAAAATGAAATACTTAGGAATTAATCTAACAAAAGAAGCAAAAGATCTATTCAGGGAAAATTGTAATGCCCTGAAAAAGAAATCGAAGAGGACCTCAGAAAATGGAAAGACATGCCTTGTTCATGGATAGGAAGAACAAATTGCAAAAATGGCCATTCTCCCAAAATTGTCATACAGATTTAATGCAATCCCAATCAAAATACCACTAGTATACTTCACAGATCTAGAGAAATCATTCCTAAAATTCATCTGGAACCAGAAGAGACCCAGAATAGCAAAGGCAATTTTAAGCAACAAAGGCAGGCATGAAGCATCACAATCCCTGATTTGAAGTTATACTACAAAGCTACTGTAATAAAATCAGCATGGCACTGGAAAAAAAAAATAGGCCTGAAGATCAATGGAATAGATTTGAAGATGCAACTACAACTACAAACACACTCAGCAACCTTATCTTTGATAAAGGGGCCAAACACGTCCAATGGAAGAAAGACAGCCTCTTCAATAAATGGTGCGGGAAAAATTGGCTCTCCATTTGCCGAAAATTAAAACTAGACCCATGCCTAACACCATGGATAAAAGATCTAAATGTTAAAACAGAAACACTAAATTTGTTGGAAGACAAAGTAGGTAGAAATATTGAAGACATAGGGGTAGGTAGAGAATCCATGAACAAGAATCAAACCACACGGGAAATACTTCACAGAATCAACAACTGGGACGCATCCTATTAGAGAGTTCTTGCATGTCGAAAGAAATCTCCAGCATAGCCAAAAGAAAACCCACATATTGGGAAAAAAATCTTAGTGAATGCCCCTCAGACAAAGGACTTATGTCTAGAATATATAAAGAATTAAAAAAAAAAATCAGATCCCCAAAATTCAAAGACCCATTCCAAAAATGGGCATCTGAGATGAATACATAGTTCTCAAATGACGATATACAAATGGCAAATAAATACATGAAAAAATGTTCAGCAACATTGGTCATTAGAGGAATGCAAATTAAAGCAACACTGAGGTTCCATCTCACTCCAGAAAGAATGGCCAGGATCAACAAAACTACCAACAACAAATGCTGGAGAGGCTGCGGGGAAAAAGGAACTCTTCTGCACTGTTGGTGGGAATATAGACTAGTGCAACCACTGTGGAGGTCAGTCTGAAGCTTCCTCAAAAAGCTGGGATTGGAAGTCCCATTTGACCCAGCTATCCCACTTCTGGGCATATTCCCAAAAGAATCGAAAAAATCATACAACAGTGATATATGTGCATCCATGTTTTTAGCAGCAACATTTGTAATAGCCAGATCTTGGAAACATCCTAAATGCCCATCAACTGAGGAATGGGTAAAAAAAAGATGTGGTATTTTTATACAACAGAGTATAAAGAATGATCACATGGAGATATTTATAGGTAAATGGATGCAACTCAAGACCATACTCATAAGTGAAATAAACCAAACTCACATGTGTAAATACCGTATAGTTTCCCTACTGTAAGAAATGGTAAGAGTACATAAGATACAAAATACTCAATAGTCACAGTGAAAGGATAAGAATCTGCTTAAAGGGGAAAAAATAATATCTCAGGGAAAATGAAGGAAAAGAAAAAGGAAGGGAAAAGAAAAAAATGTCTAAAATTATATAAACACATTAGGATAGCTAAGATGATTGTGCTACAAACTATAAGTTCTTGGAACAAAATAGTTAACATTCATAGAATTGGAACAATTTTGCATATTATTGTATAGTGATCTGAGGAACTCTTGAAGATCATTATGTAAAATACAACCCTAGTTATGCTCATACCTTGTTTTGAAGGCCTATATTGTCAGTGTTCTGGGCTCTTTGCTATTGTTTATATGTCCTTTTCGTTTCATGTTTTTCTAGGAATTTGTTTTGTCTTGGTTTGTTCTGTTTTTCCCTCTAATACAGAAAGGATAGGTATACATATAGAGACTCATGCATGTGTAGAACTTCTAAAAAGTTTATGAGAATCGATAATATAATGCACAATGAAATGAACAGCTACTTTGAAGAAAAAGAGACACCAAGGTACCCAGTGCTGATTCCGTAGCGTTATGATGTGAAATCTAGCAATACTATTATTCTTTGTTCAGAGTGATTTTAGTCTGTTTTGTTTTGTTTAATTTCAACATACGTGAAGGTATGGACAGCTATTTTGAAGAGAATGACAGACATTATGGCAGTCATTGTTGACCTCCTTACTGTCTGGTCTTGAACACCTAATATGCCTTCAGCATCCTGTTCTGATCAGTTCTATACTATTTTTTTTTTGTATGAATTCATTGTATGTGAAGATATGGACAACTATTTGGAAGAAAACAAGAGACAATAGGATAGACAGTGAAGATATCCCGTTGTCTTGCTTTGAAATCTGTGTCTTACATTGTTATCTTATGATCTGTTTTGTTTTGTTTTATTTTACCCTCTTTAAAAATAAAAAATAAAAAGAAAGTATGGTTAACAGAGAAAGTATGGTTACTCAGGGCCAGATGTTTAGGAGATATTCTGAAAGAGAACTTACTTTAAGGGGAAAAAAATGATAAACTGTATCTCAAGAATGAAATGTAAGCTTCCAAATTAAATTAGAATTTTGGATAACTCCCAACTGCTACTGGAAGCTTTCAAATACTTAAGACTTTTAAGCCAAAATTGGTGGTGATATTAATGGATTATGGTGTACAATGCTGTAAACATACTAAAGTCCAGCAAATTGTACACCTGGAAAAGATGAAGCATATCTCAAAAAAGCTCATAAAACTATAAATGGTCAAGTTTTGGTATAGTATCAAAGAAGAATAACCTCAATTATCTGAAAAGGCTTTTAAAATGCTTTCCCTTTATAAAGTAGGTATCTGTAAGAGGACAGATTTTCTTCTTATATTTTAACTAAAATAAACTCAGGTTGACTATAAAAAATTTAGCTGTCTTTTAAGTCAAATGTTGAAGAGATTTGCAAAATTGTTTTTAAAAAGTCATTCTTTACACAAAAAACTTTACATTAAACTTATAACTGGTTTATTATTGCTCCTGGTATTTCTAAATGAGTCATAAATCTTAAAATTTTCTTTATTTCTAATATGGTAAACAGTGACTGACATAACTCGCATTAAAAAAATCCTTTTCAGGCTGGGGATTTAGCTCAGTGGTATAAGCACCTGCCTGGCAAGCACAAGGTTGTAAGTTTGATCCCTGATACTGCAAAAAACAAAACAAAACAAAACCTTTTCAATTTTTTATTTTTTGGTGGTGCCATGTGTTGAACCCAGGGCCTCACATGTGTTAGGAAACTGCATTGCCATGCACCTACATCCTAGCCCTCACTCTGCAGTTCACTAAATCTTAGCAAGGCTTTAAAGTGGTCCTGTTACCAGTTACGCTTGCGAACCATAATTCTAAAAATAAACCACCCTTTGCATAAATTTATGGCTTTCAGTTTGCTTAAATATAATCATATTATTTGTCTAAAAAAATTGCAACTTTTTTCAGGAATTGAATCCACGTCTCTCACATTTTAAGCATGTGCTCTACTCTTGTGACCTATACCCACAGCCAGCATCATTTTCAATAAGTTAGTCCAATCCCTAAGAAAGCCCATTAATAGTTGTGCAAAAAGAACCCCAGCACACATCTGAGATTTCTTTTTCAGAAGCTTACCATTTAAACTGCGAATACATCTTATATCAAGGCTTCTCAGGCGAGAGTCATCTCTGAGATCTAAATTATCTGATATGGTTTGTATTGCCAGTCTTGCAAAGACTAGATCAATCTTTGGAGAGAGGAAAAAAAAAAAAAAGAAAGAAAGAAAGAAAAGAAAAGAAAAAAGTGAGAAACATTACTTTTTCTTTCTAGTTAATTTTCCCTCATCCCATTTCAAAAAAAAGTTCTAATTATTAGTTTGGGAAGTTCTACCAATATTTCAAAAGGTCTATGTAAGCAATCTTGTGGAAAAAGCACTATGAAGTTTTAAGGTAGTGAAAACTTCTAATTAAGGAAAATATTTTGATTTTAGCATATATAATGAACATTTAAAAAAAAAAACCAAAACTATGAGTGAATTTCTAGATAAAGATGGATGGTCCAACACACATTTACTATTACTCCTTCTTAAAATCCAACTAAAATACAAGGGAAATTTTATTTTATATTTAATTTTCATTTTAAAGGCATGACCTACTAAAAGATAACAGCAAAAGCTATGAAAGCTAAAATGCAGGTGGAAACAGACCCACTTCCAGATACAAATAAAGCAGATACAATAATAAAGCAGATACAAAATGTTGTATTCAGGAAATAAGGACAGGCAGCTATAAATACATTAATAAAAAGGACACTTACAAAATGAAAAAATATTCTTAGAAATTAAAAGTATGACAGCAGAAATGAAAAATAACGAAGTTTTAAAGATAAGAAAAGAGCAGAACAAAAATATGAAGATGTGCTTAATAAGTAGAAAGGAAGAGATTTAAAAAATGTTTTAGAGGCCCGACATTAAAATGTGAGGAGTTCAATAGACAAAAAAAAAAAAAAAAGAAGAGAAAGTTCAACAGAATTCAGTAAAGGTTTTAAGAACTGAAGGACAAAGTTTCCAGATTCAAAGAGGATCACTAAGTCCTAGCACATTGGTTGAAAACACACTATTAAGAAAAAGGGTATGCTTCCCAAAAGACAAAAACTGATCATATACAAAGAAAATCAAGACTTCATAACAATTCTCAATACTCCACAGAAGCTGGAAGACTATGCACAAAGGCTTTCAAGTCTTCTTACCTGGAATGCTATATACTCAGTCAAATGATCAATTTAGAGAAGGAAAAGAAGACATTTTTAACCATACAAGGTATAAAAAAAAGAAGTGCTCTTTTTTTAAGAGGCTAGTGGATAAGCTCCACTAAATAGAGTAAACCAAGAAAGAAAATTTTAGAAGAAAGCAAAAGGAAAATTCCAAGATGACAATAAGGGAAGATGCCAACACAGTTGTTTTTCAGTCATGAAAAACAATCAGCTTTGATTGAAACAGGTAAGAAACATCAGTAAGATTTTTCTTCAAGATGATAATACCTGATAAATCTAAATTTGCTAAAAAAGCCAGAGACAATTAACTAGGAAGACTGGATTTAAATTAGCCCTATATATAAAAACCAAACCAAACCCAAAATAATTATTAACTCCTAAGGAAAAAAACAGAGTATTGGCAGGCAAAGAATGGTATTTACTATACTTGGTACTCAATGGAATTCTATTTATAAGATAATGTAAACACACAATACTGTTCCAAACAAAATTATAATAATACCATTATTTTAGGAGAGCATGGTAATGAGAAAGATGTATTATGGTATTTTTTTTTTTTTTAATCGGTACCAGGGATTGAACTCATGACCATAGGCTTGCAAGACAGGTGCTTATGCTGCAGAGCTAAATCCCCAGCCCCGAAAGATATATATAAAAAAATCATGGGTGTAGGAATGGAGATTGGTACATTTGCCATGATCAGCAGCAGATATAGGAAAAAGGAAAATGAGGAGCAATTTAAACTGATTCCTTAAGACATGAGTCTGTGTTAAGTCTCATTTAAAAATAAAATGTAAACCTTATGGATTAAAGTGTTCAAATACAAAACCAGAAAAATATTTACCTCAATGCCATCGAATTCAAATTTTATGACAGGTACAAAAGCATCTTCGACAGCCTACAAAAGAGAAAAACAATTACAACACACAGTATAATCCTTCCTCTGCCTTCATTAACTGCCAATGTCTTTGCTCCCAATTTGTACTTTAACTCAATAGAAAAAGAGAAAATGTTCTTGGTCTTACATTCAGGTTAAGCACTTCTATTTTGTGACCTGTTATTTAGATACATAAAATGTGTATAGCAGTTATCTAAAGTATTATCCCACTAAAAATTGGAAGGCAGAACTGCTGTCATCAAAGTACTTATTATTTCCTTGGTCTAAATTGAAAACTCAGTATTTGGAAAGAGCACTGGTGTTAGAAATTTAGAAATAATAGGAGCTCATGACTTTAAAAAAAAATTGTATCTGAGGACTAAAGTCAGTAAAATTATTGGTACCGAAATTTTATTTGCTGAATGAATGGCTATATATACATATATAGTTATTAACATAGTAGAATCTGTAATTTGATATGTATCAACCATTTATCAGATTTGAAATGGCTTATATAAATTATTTCATTAAAAAACCTTATAAAGTCAGGTATGCTGACACATGCCTGTAACCCCAGCTCTCAGGAGGCTGAGGCAGGAAGATCACTGTGAGTGCAAGGCCAGTCTGGGCTACAAAGTGAGTTCAAGGCCAGCCTGAACTGTATAGTGAAACCCTGTCTCAAAAAGACAAAAACAAAACAAAACAAAAACCTTGTAAAAATTATCAACACATTTGTTTTCTATAGATGAGAAAATCAGCTCAAAGAGAACAGGTAACTGGACCAAAAATTAAGAGCTAAAATTATAATATTCTAGATGCAAACGTACCTCTTTATAACTATAAAGTCCATGTTCTCAAGACATAGCAACTTCTTAAATGGTAATTCAATAATGATAAGACTTAGCTTTTAAAGGCACATTACTAAGTCCAAAATATTAAATGCCAAAAAATACTTACTCTTAAGTTTCTAATGCCATCTTGGTGTTTCAATTTTTCAAAGAAAGACTGAAAAAAGTCAGATCTCTCTACATGTCGTGGAGCTACACAAAGTGCATCAATGTCAGCTCCTACAAATCAAAGTATTTTTTATTAAGAACAGATACAATATTTTCATTAAAGTTCATATAAATTCACAGAACAAAGTATGGAAAAGGAATACAACAAAAAGTTATCTGGTTAACATTAAGTAGTGAGATAATGTGAATTTCGTCTGTTGTATTTTCTGCGAATAACAAAATATGTGTTTACTGAAAAATTCTTATCACTAGGTCACAACAGAAAAGCAGTTACCTTTGGTGTGTACTCCAAGCCTATATGATCCAAATGTGAAAATTTTACCACCAACAGTAGCCACAACAGAAGGGGGAAGATTCTAAAATAAAATTAAGCAAAACACAATCATTCAAGTTGTTTAGCATAAAAAGTACTCACTTGCATACTGCCTTTTATTAAGCAAATTATATAGGCTCAGTACATATATGTATCTTGGTATGATCATTTATTAAAGTACTTCAGAGCTCTTTTGGCTGTCCTAAATAGAATAAATAATATTCTTAGAGGAAAGATGAAACCGAGTTATGTACACTACATATGCCTATACTCTATTGAAAGAAAAATATTTTTTATCACCTGACTCTACTTTACTCCTCCAAATCCCTCTTTGGCTTTATGACTTTCAACAGCTAACGAGGAACTCTTTCCCAAACTGATGAGCTTTCAGCTCTTTACAATATGATACTCTTGGCCAATTCCACCTCCCCTTTAGTTTTTGTGCCAGGTATGTTCAATTTCTTGTCTAGCTCTACAACCTTCTCAGGAAAGTGAGGTAAATGCTTTTTTCTTTGTTTGTTTTTGTTTTTTGAGACAGGGTCTTGCTCTATAGTACAGGCTGGCCTCAAACTCACAGCAATCCTCCTGTCTCAGCTTCGTAAGTGCTGGCATTACAGGCATGTGCCACCACACCTGGCTTTAAGTGAGGTTAATTCCTGACTGATGTCCTTAGGAGAGCAAACCTAAAAATTTCAATTAATGTTCTTTATATCACAATAAAACTGCCCATCATCTATTATAACTCTGATATCCCAATCTACCTCAATATCCATGCTTCAAAGAAAGTATTTTTCCTATGCCAAAAACCAGGTATCCCTTCTGATTTCTCTATTTCTATTCCTCATTATCTTTACTGCCCAAACTTATTCTTTTTGACTAAGCCTTGCTCTCCATCCTTTATATTTGTGCTTCCTTTCTATTCAACTCTTCCCTAATCTTAGGCTCTTTAAAAGTTATCCTAAGCTTTACCTTCCTTTAATCTTTCACTTGTCTTACTTTATGTTGTACATAATTCACTAGCTGATGTTAGTCTATTATGTAGCTCTTTTGCTCAAAACTTGCCAATGTATTCTTCCTGGGACTGCCAAGGTTAAGAACTCTTAGACCCGCTACTGAAAATCTCCACAAAATACTTCTTTGGGCTTTCTTTTCTGAAGCTCCAATTGCCAATTTATTTCATAACCCAATCACCTTTCCATGCATTTGCCACTGTCCCAAAACAATGGGATCACCCAATCTTGAACTTGGATGTCCAAAACTGTGAGCTAACCACACCTCTTTTCTTCATAAGTAGCCTATCCCAGGTATTCTGTTGTAGTGATGGAACGCTGATGAATATAAATTTATCATTCAGTTGAACATGTTGTACTCAATTCTAGTACAACTTTAAAAATAATATTCACAGCAATGATTTTGAGACAATAATAAAAACTGCTATATTTAAAATATGCTTAAAAATCAGGAAAAATAAATTACAGAAGAAAATTATTATGTAATTAGAAGCTGGGGTTTGCAAACTCCTATGTCAGGAGCCAAGCAGGCATGCACACAGGAGAGCTCAACATAAGAAATAGTAGTTGACCTTGTCAGTACAAGGGGCAGTGGGGCAGTACCATCAGGCACTGGAAGGCAGGAGCCCAATCCTATTCAAGACTCTGTTATGCCCCAGAACAGGCCGGTGCTACCATATATAGTATTTAATGTAAGTCTCAGAACTGGCTTTTTAAAGTAAAATCTCCTGATATTTACATTTGGTCCATTACATTTTGGTCAACAAGACATTTATGTGGACATGCAGCTATAATTGGCTATCTCTAGGGTAAACCTTGATCTACTTAGAAGTTCAAGTGCCTAGACCAATTCACTCCCAGGTTCTAGTATTCAGATGATTCTCAACTCTTACATGTTATTGCCAGATGAATGATTAGGAAATACTGAAACAAAGAATTCCATGTAGCAAAGTCTTACCTTGCTCTCACTGACATCAGAAATCCACTCTTTTACTAAATTGTTCAATTTGCCAAGAACAACCAGCCTATAAGGAAAAAACAAGATTAAAACTTTAGATTAAAATTTTAAAAAGAAAACAAATACTATTAAAGAAAGGAGCACATAGGCAATACCTGTGTGTCGGCACCAGGGTAAAATAAAAGCATATTGTGTATGTGCTAATATTATATATGCTGATACACAGCAGCACATGAACACCAAAGAGATAATTAATCTGATAATAGTATTTTGGTCTTTGAGCTATTTTCAAAAATCAAAAAAGACTAGCATTTTCTCATTGCCTAATCTGTCTTTGGGAAAATTAAACTGAATAAATTAATTGCTTTTAAAATGAAATAATATTTAATAAAAGCAGTTGGCATTATTTTTTTTATCTTTCTGAGACAGGGTCCTGCTCTGCAGTTCAGGCTGGCCTTGAGCTCACTTGTAGCCTAGGCTACTCTTGAACTCGCAACAATCCTCCTGCCTCAGCGTCCCAAATGCTGGGATTACAGGCGGGTGCCACCATGCCCAGCTGCAGTTGATTATTAAAACAAATCTGTAGTCTAGGTATAAACAAATCCACATTAAAAAAAGAAAAGTAGGGTTTGGGCATCTTAAAGATGGCATGCAAAACTCCTGATACATCCCAACTTTCTCCTCTCTGTCTTCTCCAGAAAATGGAACTCCATCCTTTAAGGTGCTGAGACCAAAAACTTTGGCATCATCCTTGAATCCTCTCTAACACTGTCATTAAACAATCCTCTCTTTAAATCCAGAATTCTACTACTTTTCATTTCTGCTGCCTTTGTCCAGTTTCCAGGCAACATCATTTCCTTTTGAGGTTATAAGAATACTCTGAACCCCCTTCAGACTATTCTCAATACAGAGTGACTGTGCTAAGACATTAGTCAAATAGTATCAATCTTCTACTCAAAACTCTAACAGCTTCTCGTTTCACTCAGAATAAAGCAAAATGTTTATAATGCCTCAGTTATAAGGTCCTCAGTTGCCCTTATTCTCCAAGTTCCTTCCTACCTTACAAGCCTAAATCTCCTCACTTATTTGCAGTTTTAGATATCCAGGATCTGAATTTGCTGTGTGCTCCTCAAACATACCAGGTATTCTCATCTGACTTTCTATTCAGTGTGTTCCTCCCTCCAATACCACAACCTGCTTCACCTCCAAATTTTCCCCTGCAACTTGCTCAATGACATTCTCTGGAAACCTCTCTCCCCAGCTTTATTTTCTCATCAGTGGTTATTATGTATAACACTGTATTTGTTTTACTTATTTGACTTTCTTAAACTCCACTTAAAATATAAACTCCAGGAGAGCCAAGAGTTTTCTTCTTTTTGACATTTCTCTATTGCTAGACAGCACATAGTGAATATTCAATGTCTGTAGAATTAACAAGTAATATACTGGAAAATGTTTTAGCTTTCAATTTCATACCTGTGATTCAATTCTTCTTCATCTTCAAACACTCCAAATGGTTTCATGGCATCAATTAATTTCTGTGTATAAATATGATCAATTTCTTTAGGACATGCCAAACTAATTGGAGACGTAATTCCATAGTGCTTTTGTTGATGCTGGCTGTCCAGCATGGTGTTTCTGTTCAAGAAAAAAGAAATGGCAAAAATTTGAAGTCATATTATATTGATACATCAGATTTCTCAATCTATTCATGTTAATTAAGCTATCTTAAAAGTTTATTTAGTGCTAACAGTTGGAACAAATGCTTTAAGAAAGAAAAAAGTTGGTATTTTACGTTTATGAAGGGCTACTCATACACATACTGGCTCCAGGTTTCATGGTTAGGATGTTTTTTCAAGCCAAAAGCAGCTTATGTTGGCAGCAGGACAACTATACCAACACCACTCAGTTCAAATGCAAAGAGCATGAATGGGATCTGTGCCACTACATCCTGCAGACTAAGTCAAGTACCGTCTAGATTCTAGAATCTGAAAAGCAGTCAAACAAAAGAAATCTCTTGATAAAAAACTATTGTTTTTTTTGTTTGTGAAAACATCCCATCAACAAGGTCCTTGTGAAATAATCTGGCTTTTAAAAAGAAATCACAACAGATTTATCCTTGGGAAACCTACATTAACACCCTTTGCCTGAACCAGAGTTTATAGTTCTAACATTTTGAGACTCAATAATTAACTGTTCTCTTCATTGTAGACTGGTACTCAACCATTTTCACACAGAATGATTACCAAATTCTTTACACTAAATGACAACCTTTCATAGGACACAATGAAAGTGATCCTCCATAGATCCTAGGCTTGAATAAAGTACAACACAATTCCTGAGATTTCATGTTTACACAGACCAATGATTTTTAAAAATAATTTTTTGGATTGTTAAGGATTGGTACAATTTTATTTTACTATAACAAAATGAAAAAAAACACACTAACCAACTAACCCTAACTTCTATCATCATGCTCTCATAAAGGGCCTTTCATACAACAGTAAGAATGTAATCACAAAATAAAAAGCAGTCTTTTTACTTGAATACATTAGCCTTATAAAAAAATAACACACATGGGGATTGAGACATGAATGTTAATGAATACAGGGGGGTGGTTGGATAAGAGGATTAACTTCTAAGGTTCTATGGCACAGTGGGTCAACTGTAATTGATGACAACTGTATATAGTTATTTCAGAATAGTGAAGATTTAAATGATCCTAACAAATATCCAAGATGATGAATATGCCAATTCTGTATACATGAATTGCAATGTTGCACTGTTCCCATGAACATGTATTGTGTATTAAAAAATTTAAAAAGACAGAAACTATAATAATGCTTGCTTGTTTTTGGATTTTAACTGGTCAAAACATGAGTTTACCACTACTAAGTCTGCTGGAATAAAGCATGCTCTTTAACTAAAGGTTTCATCACATAAATGGAGGGTGGTGGGAGGGAAAGGGGATGTAAAAAGAATTAAGATGTGATTATGTACTAACTGTCCATGATGAATGTAACCACTAGGTACTGCAAACATGTACTAACAAAAATTTTAAAAGATTTCATAAGGATGGGAGAAAATCAAGGAGCAGATAAGATAGCCTATACTTTCCAAAATGACTCAAAGAAAAGGGCAACATCAAAACTTTAATTTCTGATATTTATTTCACTGTAAAACAGAAATTTAGTTATTTCAGGTTGTATTTACCTATAGAGATTTGGTATTCTATACTCAAAGAACTACAGAGGTGTTTTGGTATAACTTATATTTATATGTATATGATAAATAGGTGGAACAGACTGATTCCTTACAAATGATCATTCACTTAATCAACAATAATTCTGAGAGGCAGGTCTCAAGAGCTATTTTACAAGTAATAACATAAGGTTTCAAGAGAGAAAAGAGCCAGAAACCTATTTATTAAGCCTCTTTCCCCTATTCCATGCTTCTCCTTGAAGCTACTTCAGTTCAGATACTATGACGCCAGGTGTTTATTTCTCTAAAAAACAAAAAACCCCAAAAGAACACAAAACAAAAAAACCAGGTGTGGTGGTGCACACCTGTAGTACCAGTTACTCCAGGAGGCTGAGGCAAGAGGATCACAAGATTGAGCCCAGCTTGGACAATTTAGGGAGATCTTGTCTCAAAAAAATTTTTTTAAATGGGGTTGGGAATGTACATGGTTTTGTTTGTTTTTGGTGGGGTTTTTTGATATCGTGTGATCGAACTCACAATTTCACACTTGCCAGACAGGCACTTGTGCTGCTAAGCTACATCTCCGGCCCTGTGAATGTAGCTTAGTTGAAGACCTTAGATTAAATCCCGAGTATTGGGGAGGAAGAGAGTTGGTTATTTAGGTCCCTACTGGTCCTAATATCCCAAATGTAGGGTTCTGAACCTTTCTCATCTAAACAGGAAAAAAAGAAAACAAAACACTATCAATATTAATGTACAAAGAGATATGTAAAAGAATATTCACTGCCACACTCTAACTTTAAAAACTTCAAAATAACCTAAAATTGTCACTAACAGGAAAAGGACTAAATTAAGGGAATCCCTACAATTGAGTACAACACATTAGTTAATATCAATCAATTAGAACTGAAACTATTAACAGAACTCGGATACCACGTTGCTCTAAAGACACAAGTTGTAGAATGACAAGTGAGATACTAATTATATAAAGTTTAAAAACAAGTAAAATAATGACAACTAATATAGACAAATACATATATAGTAATAGCATAAAAATGCTGCAACAATAAACATCAAATTCAGGACGTCTGAACCTCTGAAGGGGAGCAGAGTAGGGGTTAGCAGAGTCCTTTAGATGTATTAGGGATGCTTGTATATATTTTTTTAATAGATAGGTATACACACACCATGTTATTCTTTGGGAGAAATGGGTGATGGCTACACAAACGGTGTATCTTGTCTTTTCCTGTACTTTTAAATTATTTCCTAGTAAGTCAAAACACAAGATGGTGTAACAAAATCCTTGCAAGGACAAAAACTGTCTCTGACTTATCAAAGTATGAGCAGGAGGTATAGACGAGTAGACACTGTGGCAGGTGGGGAGGCCAAGGTGGGGACCGGACCTCAGTCTTGATTAAAGAGAAGCCCCTGGGCTGGGCCAGATCTTTCGCTCCCGAGGACCTGAAGACAGCAGGTCGGGCTGGGAGGAGGGGGAGGCAGGGGGATGGTATTTGCGCCAATGCAGACAGGAGCAGACAGTGCTGGAGGCAGGAGTGACCGACGATTTCTCCCCACGGACACACGCGCTTCTCTCGCTCCTCCTCATCCTTGTTTGGGGGTGCCCTCAGAGGTGGGACAGCCGGGGGCAGTTGGGGACTCCGGAATCCCCGCGTCCGGGCAGGGGGAGCCAGGTGAGCGCCAGGTCTAGGGGAGGTGCCCTTGCAGGCCGGCTGGGAGCGGGGAAGCAGACCATCAGGGCACGCTGGGGCAGGGTCCGGAGGGCAGGGAACGCAAGCGGGCACCGCGACGACCATCTCGGCTCACCTCTGGCCCCCGCGTCCTCCACCGCCGCCCCCCACCACTTACGCAGACATCTCTTTCATCGCTTCCTGCGCCTCCCTCCTGGCGAGTGCTTTCACTCTGGAGTCTTTCCAGTTCCTGCTCTTCCCTTCTCCCTCTGTTTGCTATCCTCTGGTAGCTTGTTGTAGCTCACTGGCTCGCTCACTCCCCCACTTACTATGACCGAGGCATCCAAGCGAGTAGTGAAAACACCACAAAACCGGTCCTATTTATGACAATACGGCGCGGCCGACGCCAATATGGCGCCACTTCCCAGCTTGCCTCTCGCCTCCTGCGGCCCCGCCCCTGGAGCCTTGGACCAGCCCTAGGCCACGCCCCCGCCTGCGGGTCCCGGGAGACGCTGACGGCCCCGCCCACGGCGGGGTGAGTGCTGTACCAGAAGGCAGAAGAGGAGGTGCGTCTCGCAGTGTGTCTTCAGTTCTAGCAACTTGTTGGAAGATAATTTGGAAATATGTTTTCCTTGCGCTACCAATGAAAGCATATATATATATATATATATATATATATATATTTTTTTTTTTTAAAGATCTCAGCCTTACCTAACAAATTCTATTTTAGTTCTTCCATTATCCCACATCTTTAGTCATAACGTAATCAGTTCGTTTTTAAAGGGAATTTTGTTGTGTCAAAGGTCATATCAAGGAACGTTTGACTTTAACACAATTATCCCAGGGAAAAGCAAACTTGTAAATTAGAGGTTAACGGTTCACTTCACCACTTGAGTGCGCCTGACTCATGACATTCTGGCTTTCCGCTGAGAGATTTAAAGTAATCGCAGCCTGGCGTGGTGGCTCACGCCTATAATGCCAGCACTCGGGAGACTGAGGCAGGAAAATCGTTTGGAGTTCAAGACCAGCCTGGGTTACAAAGTGAGCTCAAGGTCAGCCTAAACTACATAGCGAGACTGTCTCAAAAAGACAAAATAAACAAGTAAATAAATTTTAAACAGTGATCACTAGTAATATGCAGTGCGATAAATCTGCGGCTGAATCAGAATCTCACACTTTGAAACAGATCATGTTCTACACGAGTGTAAGGATGAGAATGGGAAAAAAATGAGCAATTTTGAAATGTTAAAGGATAGAAGAAATTTGTAATACTAACTCATTACAAAGAAAGGATGTCGAGAAGCTGCTTATTCTTGAAATGTGGTTCAGTTACTGTAAATAGAGATCACTAGGTGAATAATTACTTATTGAAAAACTGTTTATGGAAAACCTGGTCAGTGTGAGGCACTTGCTATATTCCAGGCACTTATTGGTGTGTGAAACCAGAAGTATTCTTAGTGGAGGCTGTTGTGGAACTCAAGCACCTGTTTACCATGTGTCAGGCACAGAAGTTTGATTCCTGCCCTGATGAGGTCACTGTGCATTGAAGGAGAACATTCACCCAGATCATTAAACTACAGTATGTTCTTTGACACCGATGGGATTGGAGTCAAAAGCCACCTACACTCCCTAGAGGAGGGGATGCTGAGAGCAGGCATGGCACACAGGTGGTGGGGAGAGGGTGAAACCTATTCCAGACAGTATAGAGGAATAGCCAGTGTGGGCTTTGCACAAAGCAGAGCCAAATTTGATTTCCAGATTTGCTAGTAGTTTTGTGACCTGAGGAACTTTTTTGTATTAGTCAGTGCTCACTAAAAAAAGAGATTCAATGCAAGATATATAAATATATGAGAGTTTAAGAGACTGGCTTCCAGGGGCTGTCCACAGTGAGGTGTGGAAAAGCACAAAAGGGCTGCCTGCCTGCAGAGATCTGAAGGAGCCAGTGGAAGGCTGAAGGCTTGGAGCTTGCAGTAGAGTGCTGTGCAAGTTGGTATCAAGCGGCAGTAGAGTCTGCACTGGAAGCCAGGAGGTGATATCCAAGGTGACTGGTGCTTCCGGGAAGAAACAGAAGCTAGGTTTCTCTCTTTGTCTCCTTTTATATGATTCAGGCGACAATCCTGAGGGTGGGTCGTCCACATCCTATGCTAATCTAATTTAATTGGGCAGTTCTTATTCAAATTGATACAATCATTGACTATTACATTCCAATTTTTGTATTTTAAAAAGTATTTTATTTGGTACATGAAACATAATACCTCTTTATCTTTTTTGGAGAAGTTTTTTTAAAAGCTTTAAAAGTAACCTTTAAATTTTGTTGTCTGTGTTAGCAGGGCACGGTGGTGATGCCTGTAATCCTATCACTCCCTGAGGGACTGAGGGGTCAAAGGATTGTGAGTTTCAGCCCAACCTGAGGGGTTTTCAATTTAGCAAGACTCTGTCTCAAGAATAAAAAATAAATAAATAGAATTGGGGGTGTATCTTAGCACAGAGGCTCTGGGTTCAGTCCTCCATGTTAAGCCAGGTGTGTGGCTAATCCCATCACTCTGGGAGACCGAGGTGGGAGGATTGTAAATTCAAGCCCAATGTTAACTAGACTTTGTCTCAAAATTTAAAAATAAAGAAAAGTAAAAAATAAATAAAGGTAAGACCCTGGATTCAATCCCTAGTACCAAAACACACAAATGATCTCCCCCCCAAAAAACACAGTACAACAATAATGAAACAAAAAAAGTTTCCTCATGGGCAAAATGAAGATAATAGAATTATAAGAGAATTAAATAGGAAGAGTAAAAATCTGGACATGCAAAATTAGCACTTTATTTTTAAAACTTGATTTTTGATTTTGTCTTTGATTTGCCCCCTCTTTGTGGAGGCAGCGTCTCACTATGCAGTTCAGGCTGCCCTTGAACTCACTATGTAACCCATGCTCACCTTGAACTAACAGCAATCCTCCTGCCTCAGCCCCCTGAGTGCTGGGATTATGGGTGTGTACCACCATGCCCAGCTCTTATTTTTCTGAGCTAGCAGACAGTCTTGGTTGTGCTGTGCACCTCCCATTCTCAAATGGTGCCAAAGAACTTGCAGGGATAGGGTGGACTGGGCTTATCTGGTCCAGGCCCACCTTCCTGTCCTCTGAGCACCTGAGCATGGGCTTCTCTGCTGGCTTATGTTATGTCTGGAACTCACGTAAGGGCCTGTCATCTTCTCAGCCCAACCCACCACAGGGCCTGATCTTTCCACCTCTCCCAACATACCCCTTGCCAGGTGGGAGACAGGAAGCCCTCCTTTCCTCAAGTTTTCTAACGAAGATATCTGTGGCTAAATGCTTAGACTTCTTTTCAGGGATTAATCTTGTTTCAAACACAAAAGCACAGTGCTAGGAATATATGGACTTGATGAATTCAATGTAATAAAATTTATACTGATGGTTCAAACTTTCATCTCAGTATTTATCCTTCTATATTTATTCTTGAAATATTTCTTTTCCTTCTTTCATTTTTTTCCTTCTTTACCTGTTCAGTATGCTTTATTTGAAATTATCTGCTACAACAATTTGGAAGAAAGATGAGCTCTGCTTTTAATTCTACTAGTTAAAAAAATCCTACTAATTCAATGAAATCTTAGTTGTTTCAAACATAGTCTTATTTTTGAAATTAAACTTATTTTATTTAAATTTAAACATTTGGGAACCAGAAGAGACCTAGCATAGTAAAGGCAATTTTGAATAACAAAGACAAGGCTGGAGGCATCACAATCCCTGACTTGAAATTATACTATAAAGCTACTGTGATTAAATCTGCATGGTACTGGGGAAAAAAAAAAACAGACCTGAGGATCAGTGGAATAGATTAGAAGATACAACCACAATTTCAAAGACACTGGCCACCTTATCTTCAACAATGGGATCAAACACATTCACTGGAAGAAAGATAGCCTCTTTAATAACTGGAAAAACTGGCTTTCCAAATGCTTAAAACTAAAACTAGACCCAAGTCTATAATCATCCACTAAACTAAAGTCAAATTGAATCAAACATCTAAATATTAAAACAGAAACACTAAATCTGCAGGAAGACAAAGAAGGTAGAAATCTTGAAGACATGGGGTAGGCAGAGAATTCATGAACAAAAATCAAACTATATGGGAAATACTTCACAGAATCAACAATTAGGATCTCATCTTATTAAAAAGTTTTTGCATGTCAAAAGAAATCTCCAACAGAACTAATAACCCATGAATTACAAAAAAATCTTAGTCAACTGTCCCTTAGACAAAGGACTTTTATCTATAACATATAAAGAATTTTAAAAAATTAGGCCTCCAAAATTCAAAGACCCAATCTGAAAATGGGCATCTGAGATGAACACACACTTCTCAGATGAAGAAATACAAATGGGAAATAAATATATGAAAAAAATGTTCTGAATCATTAGTCCTTAGAGAAATGCAAATTAAAACAATGGAATGAGATTCCATCTCACTCCAGAAAGAATGGCCAAGATAAAGAAATCAACCAATAACAAATGCTGGAGGGGATGAAGGGAAAAAGGATCCTTTCTCCATTGTTGGTGGGAGTGTAGACTGGTGCAACCACTGTGGAAATCAGTGTAGAGGTTCCTCAAAAAGCTAGGATTAGAGGTCCCATTCAACCCAGCTATCCTGCTCATGGGCATTTTCCCAGAATTGAAAACATCATATCACAGTGATATATGTGCATACATGTTTATAGCAGCACATTTTGTAAAGCCAAATTTTGGAAACCACTGAAATGCCCATACACTGAGGAATGGATAAAAAAGATGTAGGATTTTTACACAATGGAGTACTACTCAACTATAAAGAAGGATTGTCTTGAAGCTGTTATAGGTAAATGGATGTGACTTGAGACCATACTCATAAGTGAAATAAATCAGACTCAAATGCTGCAAATACTGTATTATCTCCCTAGTGTAAGAAACTGAAAATGCAAATAAGATCCAAAATCTACAATAGATATTGTGAAATGGTAAGAAACTACTCAAAGGGGAAGAATAACTGGGCTAGGGGAAAGAAAAGAAAGAAGGAAAAAGGAAAAGATATATATTTGTACATATATACATAAGATAGCTAAAATGACTATACTACTAATGCTATTAGTTCTTGGAAAAGAACAGTTAATACTCATACGATTTGATCAATTTTGCAGGTCTATATCTGGTAATCTAAGCAACTCTTTTGAAGATAACAATATGCAACATAAGAACCATTGTCAAATTCCTATCATCTTGTTTTGAAAGCCTATATTGTTATTATTTTGGGGTTTTTGTTGTTCTTATAGTTGTTTATTTGTCTCTTTTATTTTTCTTTTCTGTTTTTTTCTCTTTAAAATAAATAAAATAAAATAAATTTAAACATTTTTATTAGTACATGTTTGTAGAACGTGGTTACACTCATCCTGAGGAGTTGGTACCTCCACATAAACATCTTAATTCTTTTTATTTCTTCTCCTATATCCTGCCCTTCTTCCTTAATCTTTTGGGTCCTCTTCCCATTTCAACCACAGCTGTAAACCAGTATCTAACAACCCAAGTCAATATCAGAACAATATGTTTTTATTCCCCTTTACATAATTTGTGGTTTGGAAGAGTGTTTTAATTGCTTCTTTTCCATTTTCCTGTTTGTTAATCTATATGAGCTTGAATGCCCAAGCGCCACATTTCAACAAGGACCTTTTTCTTGTTGATTTCTCCACAATCCCTATTTACTTATTTACTTTTAAATTAAAAATTTTCCAAGTCTCTATATAAATAAGAACATTTTCCTTTTTCTAGTATACATTATAGCTGTATTTATTAATATTTTTCAAATTGTAAAAGTAATCCACGCTCATAAAATGAGGCTTGTGTCCCTCCCTTCTTTCATTCTAGTTTTTCCCCTCAGAAGAACAATTATTAGCAGCTTCCAGTACCCCAAAACATATGTAGACATGTACCAGAGGTTTTATTTTTATGGTTTTTAATTTTGAAAACATGGTATCATATTCTACATGTCCTGCTCTCTGTGTGTGTGTGTGTGTGTGTGTGTTACTGGGAATTGAACACAAGGCCTTTGCACTCAACTATATCCTGACCTTAAAAATTTTTTAACCTAGAGATGGGAGTTTCACCACATCACTAAGTTGCCCAGGCTGGGCTTGAATTTGTGATCCTCTTATGTCAGCTCCCCAGAATGCTGGGATTATAGGTGTATATCATCATGCCTGGTCCTTGCTTAAAAAACAAACAAAACAAAACAGCTCAAGATTATGGGCATTTTAGCAAGTTGGCAAATATTATGAGCTGAATTATGTTCTTCAGGTTTCACATGCTGAAGTCCTAACCCACTGGACCTGAGAATGTAATTGTGTTTGAAGATAGGATCTTTTAAGAAGCAGTTAAGTTGGGTTGGGGATTTAGCTCAGTGGCTCAAGCGCTTGCCTGGTAAGCACAAGGTCATGAGTTCAATCCTACCCGAAAAAGAAAGTAATTAAGTTAAAATGATGTCATTGGTGTGACGGGTGGCCTTGTAGAGGAAGCTGGACAGTGATGTTTAGAGTGGGAGACCAAGCGAAGTCCCTGGGAGAAGTCAGCCATCTATAAGCCAAGGACAGAAGTAGCCATCCCTGGGAACACCTTGTCATAGGTGTCTAGCTTCCAGAACTTGAGAAAATAAATTTCTGTTACTTAAGCCACCCAAAGCATTACTTCATTATGACAGCTCTAGCAAACTAGTTCAGTAAATGCGTACCTATTTGGTTCTTTTTTAATAGTGACGTGGTATTCTTTGTCATAATACACATTATGAGAGCACATTATCATAAAGTATTTAACTATTTTCCCACTGCCTCAAATTTGTTTATATTATAAACACTTCTATAATAAACACCCTTATACATGTATATTTTGTCATGTCACAAGTCATTGAATAATTTTTTTCTTTTGAGCTGGGGGTCTAAGCCAGGCTGCTCTCAGACTCCTGGGTTTAAAGGATTTGTTCAGCTTTAGCCTCCTGAGGAGCTGGAACTGCAGTGTGTGCCATAGCCCAGTTCATCGGGTAGATTCTTCTTCTTGAGACAGCCTGCCTCAGCCTCCCTAGCACTGAGATTACAGATATGTGCTACCATGCCCAACTCATCAGATAGATTCTTAATGATGGTATTATTGTGTCAAAGGGTATATATATTTAAAAATAAAATCTATATATTTCACATTGTCCTTTAAAAAGACTATGCCAGTATATACAGCCACCAACATTTGTATAGGATAGCTATTTTCTCAAACTCACACAAATGTTAGGTATCGATAATACTTTTTTTTGTACCAGGAATTGAACTCAGGACCTCATGCTTGCCAGGCAGGCTATGCACCACTGAGCTAAATCCCCAGCCCAATAATATTTTTTATCCTTATTATAAAAACTGTAGGGCAGAGAATAGAATAGTATAAACAGTCTGTCATGTTTTACCTATTTTTGTTAGTCTAAACATTTTGATATGTTTTTCTTTTTCTTTTTTTGGTCCAGGAATCAAACTCAGTTTCTTATACTTGTCAGGCAGGTGCTCATGCCACTGAGCTATATCCCTGGCCCTAGATATGTTTTTCTGATAACACTTTCCTACATGACTGTAATAATATTATTATTACTTTCAAATTTCTCTCCTTGTTCCCAAAAAGTCTTTTGCACTGGATCCAATCAAAAACCATGACTGCATGGTGAGTCATGGTGGCACATGCCTGAAGTCACAGGGACAAGCCTGTACTACAGGGAGTTCATGGCCGTCCTGAATTACATCAGGAGACCCCGATTCTCTCCCTCCACCTCTGTCTTTCTTTGGTATTCGAGATTGAACTCATGACCTCGCACTTGCCAGACAGACACCGGGTTGGAGGTTGAATCCAAGGCATTCACACTGAACTACATCCCCAGGCTTTAAAAAATATTTTTTTTGAGACAGGGTCTAGCTATGCAATCCAGACTGACCTCGAACTTGCAGTGATCCTCCTGCCTCAGCCTCCTGAGTGTTGGGATTACAGGTATGTGCCACCATGCCTAGTCACTTTTTAAAGTTTTGAGTATCATGAACTCATGAATTTTTATATATCGATTGTGTTTCCATTATAATCATTGTTTGATGCTAAAACTGTCCCAACATTGGCCAATGGAGCCCTCTATTTTCTCTGTTAATATTTCTTGAAAATTTAAAAAATCAACCTTATATGTTAGAAAGTAGTAATTTCTCTGTAGCTTTAACATGTGGATCCCTGATCAATAGTGAAAGCGATCCCCTTTCATATTACCATCCACTTATATTTCTTACTCTGTGGATTCCCTATTCATATCTTTTGTCCATTTTCCTATTGATATATTGATTTATACCATTTACCAAAACTCTTCTCAACAAGTTACCCGAGTTCAGCGCTCTCGGCTGGTCCTGTGAGCTGTGACTTCATTATGCTTCAATTCTTTCTTTTGATCTTCTCCTGCTCTCGAATATGTTTATTAAGAGCTTATTGAGATTTAGAGGGGTTTTTTAAAAGCCGCTTTTCTTCTACTGCAAAAATTATTGTTGCTTCTGTTCTATGAGTTGATTATCTCCTTGAAAAAAATCACTCTGGTAAGTAGAATCACAATGGGGAGATTGTGCTCTAAAAGTTAGCACAAGTGCTTCAAGGAGAGAATCTTCACACATTACTGTTTTAATATGTTAAGATCTACCCGGCAGCAACCATATCAGTCTTGTGTTCATCCTCAGAACTTAGCCTAGGTGCTCCGTGAGGTCGTTCTCCTGTATCTTCCTTCGTCTTATCACCTGTCCATCTTTTTGCCTGGATTCATAAACTATTTCCATTTTGTCTTCTCCCCATTTACTTAGCATTCTGATGTGTCTAAATGTTATATCAGTATTTCACTGAAACTTTTTCAACCCTGACAGCCTCACATGAACTCAGAAACTTTCCTTTTTCTGGTAGATAGTGATAGTCACTAGCAGGTCATTATAGTGGCTTGTGACTAGCATTTCTTTATTTATTGTGTCAGGGATTGAACTCAAGGCCTCCAGGGTGTTAGGCACATGCTCTGCTACTGAGCTCCAACCCCAGCCAGGACCAGCATTAAAAAAAAAAAAATGAATAGAAAGGTTTGGTGCCTTAAGTACGATGATCCAAAAAATGTCTTTGGGAATATTCCTGGGCTGCCTATATATAGGGCCAGCTGGGACAAAGGTCATTGTCATTAGCAGGAGGGAGAGTGTCCACATTTAGCTTCCCATCAGATGGCCTTCTGTCCTTAAAAGAAGGGGTGACATTTCCTAGTGATTCCCAGGTGCTGGGAGCTGGCTTTCTCAAACAACTCTTACAACAGCTGGTGTCTAAATTTAGCTACACTGCTTCTAAATCGTCTCTGACCATGTTCTGATAAGGCCATTTTCTCATATTTTACTCTAAGAAAGTATCATGTAAGGAGGGACCTGCCCTCTGCTGTGTTACATATATCACTTAATGTTAGCATATCTTCCTTCTCTGTACCTCTCTCCCTGCCCCCCGGTTCTTTCCTCCCTCTGTTTCTTGAGACAGTCTCACTTTCTCACTTGTAATTCAGGCTGGCTTCCAATTTGCAGTCTCCTGCCTCAGCCTCCTGAGTGCTGGAATTACAGCCATATGGAGCATGCCCAGCACTTCTTTCATGTTCTGTTGCTGACCATTGGCTTGTATGTTTCTTCATTAAAGCCTGTTCCTAACCCAAGCCGAGTGCCCACGTGGAATTCATCCCAAATCCTATTGCACAAGTGGCTCTTTCTGAATAACAACAAAAATATACAGTATATAGTTGACTTTGCTTTCAGTGGATTTGCATTACTTTGCTTAGCTGATTTTGCACAAATAGGAGCTGAGTTGGATATTGTACAGAAGCACATTGGATCCCCAATCACATTTTTAACAGAAGGACCTCAGATTCCCATGAAATAAGGAAGAAAAAAGAACTCACGGTAATGACTCTTTGGAAATGTAGTGGGCCGGGGGTGTAGCTCAGTGGCACAGTGCCGGCCTGGTTGTGAGTTTGATTCCTAGTACCAAAGCAGGGGGGGGGGGGAGACACCCAAAGTACTTTGAAGCTGGGTGTGGTGGCACACACCCTAATCTCAGCACTCAGGGGGCTGAGGCAGGAGGATCACGGTGAGTTCAAGGCTACTGTGGAGTCTAAAGTAAATTCAAGGCCATCCTGAACTGCACAGAGAAAACTTGTCTCAAAAACACAAAAAGACAAAAAAAAAAAAAAATGCGGTGACTAAAATTGCGGGGGGCAGAGCCGAACAGAGTGAGGTACAGAGAGTCACGTTGAAGGCCTAAAGTGAACAGAACCTCTGGAAAAATGATGCTAACTTTTTAAAGTTTTATGCTTGGCTGGCTAATTTGTGCCTTGTCGAGACCTCGGCCTACTCCTGAGGGTATGAGAAGAGGGAGGACACCCATGCCTTGTGACTCCCAAGAGGCCTCTCAGTCACACCTTTTAGCACCTTCCAACAGTGAGGCTTCACCACTCAGTGTCTGGGTGTCAGGCGGCACCTTGCTCACCCTCATGATCATGCACAGGATTTGCTGTCTCCCCACAGAGGAAAGATTGTGGTTTGGGTTTAATTCGTTCAGGATTGCATCTGTTTTTCTGATGTGAAATTTCTGATGATGCAGATATAGTTGCTCTCTGTATCCATAGATTCCACCTCTTCAGATTTATCTAACCTCAGGTTGAAAATATTCAAAATGAAATTGTGTCAGTGTTGAAAACGTACAGACCACCCTGTCATTATCCCCTAAGCTATTATGTTTACATTGCTCTAGGTATTATAATCTACAGATGACTTAAAGTACACAGGAGGAAAGTCTATATGCAAAAACTACACCATTTTATTAATGGGACTGAAACATCTGTGAATTTTGGCTTTTGCAGAATAGGACAGGAGCCCTGGAACCAGTCTCCAGGGGACGCTGAGGGGTGGCTGCATTTCATTTCTATACTCGTAGTTTATTGCATATATGCATTCTGTGCAGGGGGGAAGCCGGGTCCTCTTTGTTCTCTTGTATCTTGAATAATATGTGAAGCCCTGGCCAGGTTTTGAACAATCAAGAGCCCACTGATGAAGAGGTTGGTTTTGGGAATATATCCCATTTCAAGACTCTGGATTATCATGGTTAGGCCTGGGGGAGGATGTCCCTGGTCTCAGTATTTTCTTGGATTAAAAAACCTGGTGACGGCTTCATTTGGAAGAGCCTCTGCTCCCTGCGCTAAAACGCCTCAAGCTAAGCAAGGTGACAAACAGCAGCTCCCCTGGAGGTATCCTCTCCTCCCAACTGTTTCTTCTCCAAGATTCAGGTCAGAAAAAGCCTTTATACAAATTTAAAAACTTTTCCCCAGAACTCAGGGGATTAACATATAAACCCAGTGGAGAGGGAGGTAGGTTTCCTGCTTTCCTCCAAATTGAAGCCAAGATTAATTACGGGATTCACCTGCTCCTAAAACAGGCTTGGTAATGGATCCCGGCTGTGCGCTCCCTGAAGCAGCCCTGGGCCTCCGGTTCTCAGCAGACTCGCTTGCTTTGATGGACTCATTCCCTCTCAGCAGGCCCGAAAGGTAGCCAAGGGATGCAAGTGCTTAATTTACAATCATGTTAATTTTGCTTTTTGTTTGTTCTTAGCAGTTGGAGATTAATGAGCAAAAATGGTGTTTAAATTTTTAACCACCTTCTTCCAATCGCTTGGCCACATCATCCCTGGCAGTTTTGTTACTTTGATTTTCTGAGTCAATCAGGTACACTGTTTCTTTGTCCATTGTAGGTCAGAGTTCTACCAGGAATTACTGCTACTGCTCTGGGTTTCCAGGAAAGGCTTTTTTGTGAGAACAGTTTAGCACCTTTTAGGAATTTCTGTTTTGTTGTAGAATTAATGGCATCCTTAGCATTTTTTAAAAAGCCAGATATTTCTGAAGCATTTTACAAAGGGGGTTGCTTTGCCCTTTTTCATAGACATGGAATCAGATTAACTGGTATCTGTTGGAATGGTAAGAGTTAATTCAGAATTTGAAGTATTTTATTATTGTTATTATTTGTGGTCCTTGGGATCGAACCCAGAGCCTTTGTGTTAAGGTACATCCTCAACCCCTCACCCTTTATTCTTTATATTGAAACAAGGTCTTGATAAATCTTAAAATGGCTAGGTTGGCAATCTACCTGCCTCAGCCTCCTAGACTGCTGAGATTACAGGTATGAGCCATAAATCAACTTTTAAGTAAATTATTGTTATTGTTATTATTATTTTGTGTGTGACAGTCTTGCTGTGTATTTCAGGTTGGCCTTGAACTCACTACTTTGTAGCCCAGGTTGGCCTTGAATTTGTAGTGATACTCCTGCCTCAGCCTTAAGGGTGCTGGAATGACAGGTGTGTGCCCCCACACCAGGCAGTTTTGAAGTAAATTGTTTAGAAGCATGGATTTATTGCCATTGGAACTCCTATACCATCTTCAGAACTGAATAAAGCAAATGCCATTTTGCTGCACGTGTTTTTTAGTGTGTGCTTCCTGGTTGTACACAAAGCAGCAAGGCCATGGTATTTCTCTCTCAGACTTAAAAATAATTTTTTTTTGTTTTTGTTTTAAAGAGGATAAAACAGAGGAAAACAAAACAGAATAAAACCAATCTGGATAAACTAGTATAAGTGATACAGGACTTCTAAATCTTATGAAATCAGCAATAATTACCATAATGCCTCTTGTCATCTTCAAAATAGTTGTAGATACCTTCAGACACAGTAAAAATTGAACAGAACAGAATAGAGCAGAAACAGTAAAAACAAAACAATGAATGCAATAAAGGACTTCAAAATGCTAATGCTGCTGTATACTTTCCTAAATTCAAAATGGCTACCATAATATGTGTTGCTATCTTTTAAATAGGTGCTCCTGCCATCAGATTTAACATAAACAAAACAAAAGAGAATAAAACCCAACCCAACAAAATAGTGAAAATGATATGGTTTCCAGGTGGGGATCACCTCCTTGTCAGGCCTGGTTCTTTCCCCACTACAGTCCACTGTCAGCAAATGCCTCTCAGAGTTTTCATGTCAAAGAAATTTCACTGAGGTCTCTTTCTTTCTTTCTTTCTTTCTTTCTTTCTTTCTTTCTTTGGGGGGGTTCTAAAATTTTTTTAGCATTTAGTACACAGAGTAATTGGTTTCATTGTAATATTCTCATACATGCATATAACATACTTTGATCGCATCCTTGCCCTGTTCCATTGTCTTCCTATCCACCTTCCCCTTTTCCTGTCCTTTACCTCTTCTCCATCAGCATCTCTCTCTCTCTCTCTCTCTCTCTCTCTCTCTTGAGTTGGAATCTCTTTATATAGTTCAGGCTGTCCTTGAACTCACTATGTACCCAGAGTGATCCTGCTGCCTCAGCTCCCGAGTGCTGGGATTACAGGCATGCACCACCACATCCGGCTTTTCTATTTTTATGTCATATTTTATTCCTCTAGATTCCACATATGAGAGCAAGTATTACAATGCTTGTCTTTCTGAGTTGGACTTATTTCTCATGTGTAACACACTGTGATGGAGATTTTATGTCCAAAATATAACTGAGTACACCTTGTTCCAGGCAGCAAGGACAGTGATAGTTTTGCTTTAGTGTGAACTTTTTAAAATGCAAAATGAGCCAAGTGTGGTGGCACATGATGGTAATCCCAACACTTGGGAGGCTGAGGCCAGAGGATCACTGCAGATTTGAGGCCAGCCTGAGCCACAAAGGGAGGTCATGGCCAGCCTGGTCTACTTAGTGAGACCCTGTCTCAAAAAAAAAAAAAAGGAAAGAAAAGAAAACTGGATCATACTGCTTTTTGTTTTCTTATGGGCTGTAGTTTGGATCTTGAATGCTCAGCCAATACAACATCCTTTAACATTTCCTATATCTCTGGATGACACTCTGACAAGTTGATAAACACCGCTGTTCACTGTGAGTTTTGTTTTAGCAGCTCATCTCCAAAACAGGTCTCTCTTCCCAACGGTTGAATCTGATTAGGCTTTTGTCAAACTGGGGAGAGACTGTGTGATCTAGGTTAGGTCATAAAGGCAGTGCAGCGCTTCCTTCTCCGTGAGACAAGGCCTAGGAACGCTGAGCTTCTGTGAAGTCCAACTACACTGATGCTGCTGTGCTAGAACTACCACACGTGCGCACGCACACACACACACACACACACACACACACACACATGCATGCACGCATGCACGCTTGCAGAATTAGAAGGAGCTATTTGAGGAGTCCCAGGTGGTCCAGTATCCAATCATCCGAGTCTTGCTAGCCCAGATATCAGGTCTGTAAATAATGAAGACTTTGGGATAGGCCATAACCAACAAGTCTGAATAAAACCTCATGAGAGACCTGAGCAGAACTGCCTAGCTGAGCAGTTCTAGACTTCTTGATGTAGAGAAGCCCCTGGAATTTCCTAAGTGATAAAGTCTCTTTTGTTATTCACAATGACCCCTCTCAGATCACACCTGAATTTATGTTAATGAGGTGAGTTAGGGTGGGACCCTAGATAGCCTTAGGATGGGGCTAGTTACTAGGAAGACCAAGTTAAAAGAGGATTAGTGCCTTGGAACTTTCAGCCCTCCCCACCAACATCAAAGAAATTGAGGGGCATAAAATCAAGCCCAGTAAAAACTCTTGGACAAGATTTGCAGCGTGAAGGGCTCCCTGACCCTGAGGAGTGGTGGGAGGGTTGTGGGCTTGTCACCTGTTAGCCCACTTCTAAAAGTGGCTTGTCAACTAAATGTTACTGGTTTCTGAGTTGCTCGCCTCTCCACAATCTTACTTAGAGTTAGATTCCAGGTTCTTCTTGAGCCTTTGCTCAATTGGACAAAATGATCAAAAAGTGGTGACAAAGTTTATTCAGGAAAGTGAAAGTGAAGAGAAGGAGAAACTGGCTCTGCATAGTGAGTTTGGGCAGAGAAGAGAACAAAAGGGTAAAAGCAAAAGAGTGTATACTGCCTCTGGGAAAGGCAGCATGGGTGTGGTGGATTGACAACTGGTGGGCAACTTGTGACACCCAGCTGAATTTAATCAGCTTGGTGTTGGGTAAAGATGGTCCACTTGAGGATTGTTGCCAACATAAAAAGAACTGGAGAGGGAAAAGTGATGTTGCTGCTTCTTCTGTTGCTGTTGGTTCTCCTGGAGGAGCTTGTTGAGCTTCTTTCCTGATATGAACTTGGCTGTTTCCATTGTCAGAGGAGCTTGGGATCTTGTTGTCACTAAGGATGGCTATGGTAACCTATGGGGGGAGCTCTGGTCCTTACTTTGAGCATTGCTTCCTGGCTCCAGTGCAGATCCCTCAGCCTACTGCTGTAGACCCTTCATCCCGCTAGCACAGACTTTCTAGCTTCCACTGCTGATCTTTGGGCTTTCCCAGTACAGATCCATGAAAAAGACTTGTATGAGACATTGTCATGGGCTCTAGGTCTTCAACTGGACTTGTGCAGGACATTGCCATGGAATCCAGGTCCTCTGCTGGATACTTTGGGTCTCTAGTGTGTGGACAGATTTCCTGCACTTGTGTTGTGTTTGACTCTTTGGGTGACTATTATAGAATAATTCTATAATTTATGTGTCCTGTATTAAATTGTTTTCTTTGCAAACCCTGACTACAACAGTGGGCTATTGAGGCAAGTTATGATAGAAAGCTCTTCAGGACATCAATATGTCCTTTATATAGTTCAAATCTCTAGGAAACTGGAAAGAGCTTCTACAGATGGATCCTGGGAGGCAGTGCTGAGATCCCATGCTCAGGCTGACATCATGTCCAGGCCATCCCATTGGAAACCTGCTTGAGTTCTTTCTAGAAGTCCATAAGCAGCACTTTGGGAACTGTTCCGCACATGTGTCTGGGATCTTGTAAGTAACAGGACATAGCTCCGTCCTCAGCCAGTTTTGCTCATGGAAACTTAATTCTCTTAACACTTGTCCCATCCATCTCATCACTTGGTTGTACCTCTGTATAATTTTAATATCCTTAGCTGAGCATAATGGCTGTAATCCAATCATTCTAGGAGGCTGAGGCAGGAAGATCTCAAATTCCAGGCTAACCCAGACAATTCAAGGTTATAGTGAGACCCTGACTCAAAATTAAAAAAAAAAAATTGAAAGGGCTGGGTGAAGGTCTTGGGTTCACCTCCCAGTAACATGCACACATAAGAAAAGAATATGAATTCCTTATAAATTGTGAGTTGTCCTACCAAATTAATGGAACCAAGAAAGAAGTTTCAGGAATCTGCTTGTAGCTTGTGGCTTTCACGCTAAACTACATCCCTAGTCCTTTTAACTTTTTTTATTTTGAGACAGGATTTTGATAAATCACTGAGATACTCCTGCCTCAGCTTCCCAGGATAATGGGATTATACTTGTGTAATACCATGCCTGCCTCGTTAACCACTATTATGATTTTTTTATACCATGAATTACTTTTTTTGGATCTGATTCTAGGTCACACAGTTGTTATCTTTTTATTATCAGTCTGTATACTTAGGAGTTATGCATTGCTCTGTGTGTAAGTTATACTCCAATAAAAATTTTAAAAGTTAGATAGCTGTATCAGTTATGTGCTTAGTTTAACAAGCAACTTGTCTAATTTTTTTCAGGTATATTCTAAGTACTAGCTCTTCTTTGATTTCTGTTCTGACAGTATATTTCATGATTTTATGGTTACTATTGTTTTATGAGTCTGTCTATTTAAACTAGAGGGGTATTAAAACAGAAAGGGAGATAATTTAAAATTTACTGTATTATGAAATTCTTTGTTTCTCTCTGAAGACAGATGATGAATATGTGAGTGATTTGTTCTTCCTGAATACTAGTTTTCTAAAGAAAATTTGACTGGGTGTGGTGGTGCATACCTGTAATCCCAGCACTCAGGAGGCTGAGGCAGGAAGATCACCATGAGTTCAGGGCCAGTTTAGGCAACATGATGAATTCAAGGCCAGCCTGCTACAAAGGAAGACCCTGTGTCAAAAAAAAAACCAAAACAAAACTCAAGACAAGACAGTAACCTGAGAGACCTTCTTCAGAGGTAGGAAACGAATGAACAGAGAGATCTAGTTTGGAGCCAGTGTTTACTTCAACATTGTTTTTTTATCAGCCCCCTGTAGATGAAGGTATGGTCCCACGTCTGGTCTCCCACATTAAAGTTTGTTGCTAACATCCCAATGCACAACCTCTTATTATTTCTAGGTATATTCTTTGTCATGAATTTATTAATTTCAAGCTGGGACTATGTATAGTTCTACCAGTTTCTTAGTGAGAAAACTTGCAGGATGAACAGATCGAAACTGGATTTTTATGTAGGAATTGACTTCCTATTGTTTTTATTTCCTCTCTTACCTCCACATGATGTGAAACTTTCCTCTTAGGATAAAGCTGAGCTGTTGTGATGACTAATGTTAAGAGATATTGCTTTTATCTGAGTTAGTTCCAATTTAATTTCCATTTTATAAATTTACCTCCAAATGAATTGATGACTCAAAAAACAATTACTTTTAGGAAACAGTTTGAACACAGTATTTGTACTCTTCGGTGAACATCAAATAGAATTATGAGTCTGAAGAATTTAGAAACAGTTAACTGCACTCAAATCATGACTCTCTCCTGAGGGAAAGTACTTTGTAGACTCTAATTATTGGTAATATTTTGTTAATGGGAAAGCAAACATGGAAGAAACTAAGTGCTCTGTATAAAATTAGACTTAGGAATAAGACTCAGGATTTTTGGTTTCTTTACCAAACCATCTGACTACAGACAACTTTTAGAATTCAGTTAAGAATAAAAGAATTTATCAAGATAATCTAAATTAATGTTATGGCTGTGCCTAGATGTCCCCCAAAGCCTCATGCAGTCATAGGTAGGGCTTTTCAGAGGTGGCTCAATCTGGGGTGTGTGCTGCTGGGATTAAAGATATGATGCTGGGGTTGATTCATGGTGTGATGCTAGGATTAAGAATGCCTTATGCTGAGTGTGAGTGCCACCCACCCTAATGTGAGATCTCGGTGCCTTTCATTTTTTTCCTCAATGTTTTATAGTTTTGTGTTTTATACAGTGGTATATTAGTACTTGTTGTTAATTGGTTCCCAGGAAGCACAATGAGTACCTAACAGGAGAAGCACCAAACAAATTGTTTTGGATGCAAACAGTAGTAAGGCAAGAGGCAACAGACCCCAATAACTTCTATTCTGGGTATTGAGTGCCAAACAAATAAATACTGGGACAAAATTTTCATGTCAAAATGGGTTGACATGAGTAACAAATTTAAAGAGTTTCAAAGCAGTTGAATAACAAAGATATGACTATATTTAAGACCATGATGCATTTTGCGTTACGTTTTGTGAAGGTGCGAGATTTAGATTGAAGTTTATTTTTTCACCTGTAGCAGTCCAATTGCTCCAACACCATTTGTTGAAAAGGGTATCTTCCTCCACTGAACTTTTACACCTTTGTTAAAAATCAGAATTTTAAAAAATCAATTGTTCATATACGTATAGGTCTATTTATGGATTCTCTATTCTGTTCATTGATCTATGTGTCTGTCGCTTCACCATTATTACATTCTCTTGATCACTGCAGCTAAATGTAATATTAATAATTATTAACATTAACATTGTGTTGGTTTATAGCAATTCTTCCTAATTTATTTATTTTTTAAAGATCATTTGAGCTATTCTAGTGTCCACACCTTTCTGTGTACATTTTAGAATAAAATCGACTATGCCTTCAACAAACCTTTCTAAAGTTCATATGGGAAGTATATGAAATTATACATAAATTTGCATATAATTGACAGCTGTTATACTAAATTTTCTAGTTCATAAACATGGTTATGTTTTTCCATTTATTTAAGTCTTTAATATCTTTCCCCAGTTTTTTGCAATTTTCAGCATACAGATTTTATCTAAGTTTTGTATATTTATCCTTAACTGTTAAATTTTCTTTGGAGCAATTATATGTATAGTATTGTTTTTAATTTTTATATATTGTCAGCCTACAGAAATGTAATTGATCTTTGTGTGTCAATTTTATATCCTGTGACCTCACTGAACTTCATTCTGAGTTTTTGGTAGATTCCTTGGTATTGTGTACATGAATAACTAACATGTGCAAATTGGGACAGTTTTTTGTTTTTTGCTTCCTGATTATTATAGCTTGTGTTTAGATGTCCTCCCAAAGCCTCATGTAGTTGTTGACGGGGTTTTTCAGAGGTAGCTGGATCTAGAGTGTATGAAACTGGGATCGATTCATGGTGCAATTCTAGGGGTATGGCCACTAGGATTAAGGGTGTGAGTGCTACCTGCCCTCAGTAGCCTGGATAAAATGTAAGGAATAGAGTTGTGATTGCCTCTTGTTGCTTTGCTACCTTCTACCCACAATGAACTGTTTCTCCTCTATGATGCCACCCTGCCCTAGATCCAGCCAATTATGGACTGAAACCTCTAAAAGCTGGGCTAAATAAACCTTTCCTACTTTAACTTTGGGTGTTCGATATTTTGTCTCAGCAACATGAAAGTAACTAACACTGATCTGGTTTTTCTTTAATTTCTTTTTCTTATGGCACTGATTAGAACTTTTAGTACTATGCTGAATGAAAGTGGTGAGAAGATAGCTGTTATGGATTAAGAACTGGTGGTCAACTTAACACCAGCTGAATTAAATCAGCATGGTGTGGAGTGTAGATGGCCCACCTGAGGAAAGCTGCCAGCATAAATAGACATGAAGAAGAAGAGCTAGGTGTTGTGGGTTCTCTTAAGTGTTGTTATTTTGAGCTGTTGTTTCTCCTGGAAGAGCTCATCATGACTAGCTTTCCCAGTATGAGTTTGGCCAATATCATCAGAGGAGCTCAGGACCTTGTTGGTGAGAGTGACTGTGGTTCACTTTGGGGGAGCGCTGGTCCTTACATAGAGCATTGCTTCCTGGTCCAGAGGGGAAGATGTGTACTGTTTAATCTCTAGGAGAAGCTTGTCACCCTGGCTTTCTGGCATGTACACAACTATTCTCATCATTGGAGAAGCTTGCAACCTCCATGTTGCTGAGGATGACTGTGGTATTTTCCAGGGTAGCCGTGGTCCTTATTGTAAGTGTGACTTCTTGGCTCCAGTGTAGAACCCTTATCCTACTGGTACAGCTCCTTCACCCTACTGGCATAGACTTTCTAGCTTCCACCGCAGACCTGTGGGCCTTCCCAGCACAGATCCATAAGAGACTGGCATGAGTTCTCATTGGCTTTAGATTGATGGTTGGACTTGTGGGAGGCATTGTTGTGGGCTCTAGGTCTTCATCTGGACTCATGCAGGACATCGTTGTGGGATCCAGGCTGTTGGCTGAATATTCTGGGTCTCTACTGCTGTGGACAGATTTCTGCACTTTCTTGTATTTCACTCTGGCTGAGTTAAATATAATAAATGATATTATAAATTCTATGTCCTGATTATAATTGTTCTCCTCACACCCCTGACTAGAACAAAAGCCTTAGAGGGAAGACATTCAGTCTTTCATCAAGCATGACATTAGATGTAGGTTTCAGTACACACTCTTTATAAAGTTGGGAAGGTTCTGTAATTTCTAGTTTATTTTCTTTTCAGTACATCGTTGGCCTTTATTTTATATGCATCCAATGACTGACACAACAGCCAGAGAGAAAGCATTTGTACCAAGCCCTAGCTGTGGAGCAGGAATGTTGCAGTGCAGAATTGAGAGGTCCCAGAAGCAAGGAAAGGACAAAGATTTAGAATGGAAGAGGAGACAGTCAGTTTTTTAGTCCTCTGCCCAGTACTGGGAGCCCCAGATGCCTCTGTGGCCTGTCAGTGTGCTGCTCTGGGTCCTTAGCCATGAAGACTGCATCACCTTTGGTTACCAAGAGGAAACAAGGTTCCATGACTACTTTCTCACTCCATGGTACAGCTTTCATGTCTCTGGGACTGTGTTCTAAAGCTGATTTGGGAGGCAACTGTGGATGATGGGGTTGTAGCTGGAGGAGCTGCAGAAGGGCTTCCTTCTGATAGGGCCAAGTCAGCCTTGTAGAGCTGAGCCAACACAGCTCTACAGAAGATACAGATGGCAGAGCATGGGCAACTTTGCTTGTCCTTCAGGAAGCCCAGGAAGCAGAAGATTAGAGCACCAGCTCCTCCTGGTAGCGCAGTGCGAACTTCTTATCCAGCAGCAGTTGCAGGAAGATGCTGTTGGCCCCGCTGGCCTCAGCCGAGCTGGAGCCCAGTGTAGTGTGGGTTGTAAACCTGAAGCACCCGGGAGTCTGCTGTGGCCTAGGGAAGCCGCACACCTCTGAAGGACCATCTCCACATTCACCTCTTCCCAGTCAGCTTCTCGGGATGATATCAGCCTGGGCACGCCTGGCAGGGAGATTCTGATTCAAGAATTTCAATGCCAGGCTCCCCGCCAGGGTCCACGACCACCTCTTCATGGTGGTCCCCCTGCAGTTTAGGCTGCCTTCTCTCCGGGTGGGCCCCTGCTATCTTCCCTGATCCCTTCGGCCCTGGGCCGTTCTCCGGCTTTGCGGGGCGTTCTCTGGCTTTGCGGGGCGCTCTCTGGCTTTGCACAGCAGGTCCAAGTTTCTTCCTGGGCCTGAGCTTCTCCTGTTGCCGCAGGGTTTGTTGCAAATCCCAGGCGCTCAGGTGGTTTCCTGAAACCTCCTGGTCCTCTTGCCCCGCCCCTTCCCC
>PVLA01001946.1:0-29617 GCA_004027455.1 Hydrochoerus hydrochaeris | reverse complement strand
GATCTGAGCGCATAGCCTCTGGACCCTAGAGTTTTTATTTTAGAAAGATGTTATGGAAGATTTTGCTAAGTGTTTTTTCCCCATTAAATGTATCGTCATATACTTTTTTCTTTAGCTCGTGGATATGGTGGATTACATGTTTACAATACACTATTGTCTTTGGTTATGGTATCAGGTTAATCCTATGAAATAAGTTGGGAAATAGTGTATATTCTTCTCTTTTGTGGAAGAGATTGAGCAAAAGTGATGCTAATTCTTTTTAAATGCTTGATTGAAATCTCTGGTGGGCCAGGCCTGGTGGCTCACACCTGTAATCCCAGCACTCAAGGAGGCTGAGGCAGGAGGATCATTGTGAGTTCGAGACCAGCCTGGGCTACAAAGTGAGCTCAAGGCCAGCCTGAACTGCATAGAGACCCTGTCTCAAAAAAGACCAAAACAAAACAAAACAAAACAAAAAAACTGGTGAAATCCTCAGGAATTGATGAATTATTTTTGTTTATTCATTTCTAGACAGGATTTCCTTGTGTAGCCCAGGCTGACCTCAAACATGTGGCAATCCTGCCTGAGCTTCTTATATACTGGGATTACTGGCATGTGCCATCATTCCTGGCTCCATTCTTTTCTTATTTTAAATATCATTGACTTCTGTTCCTTTTTTTTCCTTGCTTCTACATGCCTAGGATTTATTTTACTCTGTACTTTTTTTTTTTTTTTTTTAAGCACTGGGAATTGGACTCAGGGAATGCTGAGTTACATCCTCAGTCCTTTTAAACATTTTTTTTGAGACAGGATCTGACTGAGTTGTCCATGCTGACCTCAAACTTGTAATCTTCCTGCCTCAGCCTCTCAAATAGCTGGGATGACAGGTCTGTAGCAGCATGACTGGCTTCTTTCTAGCGTTTTGAAGTAGGACCTTTGATCACTGATTTGAAACCTTTTCTTTTACCCAGTAGCATTTAACAATATAAAATTCCTTATTTAAGCAATACTTTAAATTCCACATATTTTGATGTTTTATTTTCATTTCATGTAGCATCCATAATTTCCATTGCTCTCAAGACTTATTTTACTCTTGCATTACTTAGAAGTATGTTGTTTAATTTGTAAGTGTTTGAAGATTTTCTTCTTGTCTCTCTGTTACTGTAGATTAGTAGTTTGACCTCATTTCAGTAAGAGAACATGCTCTGCATGATTTTGGAAGTCTTTTGCATTTGTTGAGGATTATCTGATGGCCCAAGATTTGGTTTATCTTGGTGAATATTCTATGAGTTCTTGACAAAAATGTATACAGTACTGTTGGGTATCCTATAGATTAGGTTCTTTTGGTGGATTGTGCTGCTGAATTCTGTATCTTCGTTGATTTTTTACTTCCATAGTTCTAGCAGTTATTGAGAGTGGAGTGCTTAATTTCCCAATCATTTGTATCCCAAATATCTGTATATTTGTCTATTTCTCCTCTTAGCTCTATCAGTGTGTTTTGTGAGTCATTTGTTTTGACCTTAATTTCTGAAAATCTACTTTGCCAGTCCCTCTGTCCTTCCTTGCGTCTTGTCTCTGTTTTTCTTTCACTGGAGGTTGAACCTATAACCTTCACAATGAGCCACATCCCTAGTGCTTTTTATTTATTTATTTAAATTTTGAAATAGGGTCTCACTAAGTCACTAAATAGCCCAGACTGAACTTGAATCTCTACCTCAGCCTTCCAGAGGGCTAAGATTACAGGCACATGCTACCATACCTAGCTCATTTTTTCTCCTTTAATTGAACACTGTTTTTGAGACAGAGTCTCACTATGTAGTGCAAGCTAGCTTGAATGCACTGTGTAGCCCAGGCTGGCCTTAAACTCATGGTGATTCTCCTGCCTCAGTCTTCCAAGTGCTGGGATTATAGGGATGCACGCTGTGCCTGGTTTATTTGAACATTTTATTTTTTTAATTTAAAAGAGTTTTTGAGACATGGTTTTGCTACATAGTTCAGGCTGGCCTCAAACTCGTTATATAGCCCAAGACTGCCCTTGAACTCATGGTGATCCTCCCTATCCTCTTACTAGTGCTAGGATTTCAGGTATGCGCTGCTGTACTCAGCTATCTGAACATTTTAAAGAATTCCTCCTTGGTTCACTTATTAGTGCTTGTGGGATATATTGTTTTGTATAGTTTTCTGTGTTTGCTTTAGGTATTCTAATATACATGCATAACTATAATAATGTAGTGTTAATGTTAATCTTTTTGTGATAGCAGCTGACTATTATACACATAAATCTACTCATGGACTGAAGAGTTAAGTGCTTGTAGTGATGCTGTTTCACTGGAGGACTCCTATAATCTTAAGCTTTGTGCAGATCTTGAAACAATGCCTTCTGAGTATTTTTCTGTAAGAAATACAAGATTCATGTCCTTCCTTACACTTAGTGCTTCTCATATTTTAGCATTTACTTGCTGTTTTACACAATCATCTGAAAAAAATTTTGAAAATTGAATTTAGGATTGTGACAAAGGCAGAATTTCACAATAATCAAGTAGCATCCAAATTTCCATGTGTGTCTCAGTTATAACTGCCTGTGTGCCATTTTCAGGATTTTTCCTGAAACAAAATGATAGGAGCATCTCTACTGCAGGCATCATGTAGGAAAGGCGATGCTTGAATTCACAAAGCGAGTCAATTTAGTTAGTTCTTCATCAGTTCCAGCAAATAAAATACTTTCTCAGTAAGCACCTGTTGACCTGCTAGGAAGCCCAGCTGCCTTGGCATTGTTTTCAGTGAAGTACACCGTCAGGCTTTCTTTTGTTTGGGTGACTTTAAACATGAAAGAGCTAGCCTCCCTGTTATTTGAGCATCTTTCATAATAAACAAAGGATGAAAGAGCTCCCAAGCCTCTTACACGTTCCATGGCTAGTGGTGGCTGAAGAGTGAGGAGAGCGATTCACCATCGTGAAACCCGCAGCCGCTAACCTGGTTGCACTTTCAAGTACTTTAATTCCCTTACTGCACATAAAGGTGAAGGATGTGAGCAAAACATTGAATGCCTGAGATTCTTAAATTGTTCTTAGCCTTTATCCTGCTTGTTCCTTGCAATGCCAATTGCATAACACCTAGCTGATTTTCCATTCTATCACTGTTTCATCAATAAGATTCACTATGCTACTGATTTTAGGGCAGATTCAGAGACCTCTTTAGGACCAAGGGAAACACGCTTGTTCCACAAAGCTGTCAAATTTAAAGAGGTAAGATCTTCCTGATGTGCTCAAAATGTTCACACAGAATGGGACCTTGGGACTGGTAGGCTTCAGAGGTGGACAGAAAGTGGCTGAGGAGAGGAGCTTTAAGATAGAAGTAGCTGGCCATGTTGGACCTTGGGGCGCTGGGAAAACAGGCAGCCAGTTCCCCTCTCTGATGGGCGGCTGTGAGCCACATCTATCCCCCGCCCCAGCAAGTGAGAGCCAGAGATCTGAGCATGTCTTGCGAGTTTGACTATATGCGATATGGCAAATAAGGGGGATTTTTTTTCTGCCATCTCTTTGAGGGCAAATATTTTTGTCTCTGTTTTTGCTCTGTTCTGATCAATGGTATTGCTCTATTCAATATTCTGTTCTTGTAATTTCGGTATTTCCTTCGATATTGCTCTGCCTGATTGAAGGAACAACTAATTTGAAGAAAACCAGATGTACTATTATGCCTATTGCTGTTGTCCTGGTGGCCTACAGTGAGGTTCTGTGCCAATTTCACTGCACTGCCTCAGTTGGCTATGTCCTGTCTTGTTCTGTTGTACTTTACTACCTTCAAAATAAAATAAATAAATAAATAAAATAAAAAATAATAATGAGAAAAAATAAAGTAAATAACAACAACAAAACAGATCAGCAAGGTACTGAGCAACCTGAAACATGGTATAACTAAACAGATAATGGACTTAAAAAGCAAAAGGAGGAAAAGCATGTGCTCTAAAGGATATAACTGCATGTATATTTAAGGGTGTAGGATTGATAATTATGTTAAGTTTTGTTGGATCAGAGAATGGAGCTGTTTGCAGCCTCACTGAATGTCCACTTTGTATGCTTTGATTTTGTAACTTGAACAACTACATCCAGGAAGACAGTATGTAATGTATCAACTAGTGATTTCTTACTGTTCATTTTTTTTGAAATTCTATATTGTTTTTACCCTTTTTTTCTGTTTTGCTTTTTTTCCCCTCTCTTTAAATAAAATTTTAAAAAGTTCACACACACAAAACTGAAGCAGCACATCCAATAAAAGCACTGCATTTTTTGTGCATAGCAAATGAGATCCAAAGAAAGTTTTCTCAATATCCTGTGTTCTTGAAAGAGTTTAGGGCTCAATTTGGGAAATTCAAAAAGATTTTTTTTTCATTTTATTGATGGAAAATGATAGAAGTTTGATGAATTAATGTTTTGGTTATTTTTCTTTAGAACTTACCCCTTTTAAGTGTTAGTCATATACATTATAGTTAGTTAAAAATTGGTTATTGTCTTGGTTACTTTTCTCTTGTTGCTGGAACAAAATACCTTATACTCAAAATGAAGGAAGGAAAAGTTTATTTAGCTCACAGTTTGTGGAGGTTTCAGTCCATAATCAGCTGGCTCCAAGGCAGGGTGGCATGGCACTGGGGCAACACATCAAGGCAGCAGTCAGCAAAAGCAAAAGTGTGAAGAACAATCCTCTTTTTCTCCCTTATCTTATATACAGCACCCCAGTGCAGACATAGCACTCACAAAATCTCTGTGCCCTCCTCTTGCACAGAATGAGGATATTTACAAAGTAAGGATCCTGGCTCCCTGCTGAGTCTCTTAGTTAAACTTTCAAACTTCTCAAGTTGACACAAAATATCAACCATAATAGTTATCATGGTTGTTGTGGTGCTTGACATGGGAATAACATTTCTTTTTTGAGGCAGGGTCTCACTAGGCAGTATACATTGCCTCAAAGTACCAGTGATGCTCCTGCCTCAGTCTACTGTGTGCTGGAATTAGATTTGTGTCACCCTGCTAAGCATGAAAATTTTAAGCAGCAAATTTGAGATTAGACAGTTCATATACACAAGACATAATAAATACCCAAGTAAGTGTTCTTTTCTTGAAAGCCTCATGGCCAAAATGGAATTAACTAATTAAAACTTTAATACAATTCTTATAGATTATTGTGTTATGAATGCAGGCAAGTTCATTAATTCTAACATTCTGCAAATGTTAGAATTATAATATGCAAGTTAATTCACCAAATGTTTCCATAGATGTTAGAATTATATTATAATATTAGAATTATTTTATTCTGCATTATATTATTAAAGTTTTATAAATGTATTGGCTCAAAAGAAGGTAAAGTTTGTCATAAAATTTTCTAGCTATTACCTTCCTCCTAAATTTTCACACTGGCTGCCAATCTATTTCCTTATTTATTTACCACTTTGACTTTTATTGTTTTGTTTTTGAGACAAGGTCTCACTGTCTAGTCTAGGCTGGTCTGGGATTTACTCCAATCTCAAACTGGCTTCAAACTCATAGCAATCTTCCTGACTCAGCCTCCTGAATGCTGGGATTACAGGTGTGTGCCATGAGGCCTGGATGACAATTGGAAGTTTTTTTTTAAAGTACATGTTTACAATTCATCATGGAGAGTCGGTACATTCTTTACTTCCTCTCGTTCTCCTCTCCCTGCCTCCTCTCTCCATCCCCGGGTCCCTTTCTCGTCTGATCGGTCACTGTCCCATGTGCAAATCATCTGTGGAAATGCCCTCACAGACATGCCCAGAAATGTGCTTTACTAATTTCCTAGATGTCTTCCAATACAATCAAGTTGACAATTAACACTAGCTATCGTATATACTTACCAAATCATTCTTTCTTTATATAATTATTGCTGATTAGATAGGATAGTGATCTAGATTACTGATGACTCAGTTCAGCTATGTCAGAAATAATGTTAAGGTAGACACCTGGCCAAAGCCAAAGTCAAGTGGCAGATTTTGGTTGATTTTTTGGGGAGGGGGTATGGGGATCAGATTCATGACCTTGCACTTGCCAGGCAGGTGCTAACCACCCACCCCCCATTTTGGTTGAATTTTGAGGCTGAACACAAACTTTGGTGTATGCCTAATAGCAATATATTGTGTACATTATGAAATATATAAAACTTAAACAAAGTAAAGCATGAGTAGAAGTTGTAACATTGTTGTCCTATTGCCTAATGTATTTTGTGTATACCCTGGTGTGTGTTACCCCCTTTCCCTCCCCTGCCTATGCATATATAGTCACCTTGGGGTCTGGCTATAACATGAAGTTCAAATTGCCTTAATCTGGTGTTATGGCTTGTATCTAGATGTCCCCCCAAAGTGTCATGTGCTCGTAGCTGGGGCTTTTCAGAGTTGACTGGATCTAAGGTGTGTGAGACTAGTGTTAAAGACGTGTGTTACTAAATTAGCCCACTGATTGGAATTAGCATAGTTCTGGGTGTGGATAATGGAGAGGCTTATCCTGGGTGTGGGTGGCACCACCCAAAAGTCTCGTAGCCTAGATGGGATAAAAGGAGAAGGGGAGCCTTGCTGCTTGTAGCTTAGTGCTGCTACCTTCTTCCTGCCACACCATGAACTATTTCTCCTTTGTGATGCCTCTCTGCCACGCCACCCTGCTTTGGAGCTCGTTGACTAGACTGAAACCTCTGCGAATTGTGAGCTGAAATAAACCTTTCCTCTTATAACTTTGGGTGTTAGGGTATGTTGTCCCAGCAACAAGAAAAGTAACCAAGTCAGATTTTGGTACCAAAGAAGTGGGGTCAGATGCTACTTAGCCATATGGTTCAGAGGCCTTTGGCATTGGCCTGTGGGAAGATTTTTGGAAAAGTTTAGAGTTGCTGGCTAAAGAAGAAGCCCTGAAATGCTATAAGTCAGACTTGGTGAGAGATTCTGGTCAGAGCTCAAAAGACCCAAATCCCAATATAAATGCTGTTGGCAAAGACCAGGCTCATGGGATTTCTGCTGGGAAGAAGGACTCTAGACCATGTGTGCTATGCTTTGGCAGAAAATTTGTGTGCATTTTATTCTTGTTTAGAGATTTTGTCCAAGACTGAGATTAAGGGGGATAGAATAATTAACCTGTCAGAAGAAATTTCAAGGTAATCTAATGTTAAAGTGGTGGCATAGGTACTGTTGGGGTTTTAGGCCAGATCTATATTGAAAATCAACAACAAAGAGCCTAACAGTGTAGTATTTCCCCCAAGCCCATTTTATTTCAAGGAGAAAGAAAGAAGAAGAGGAGGAGGAGGAGAAGGAAAAGGAGGAGGAAGAAGAAGAGGAAGAAGAAGCAGAAGAGGAAGAGGGAAGAGGAGGAAGAAGAGGAGGAGGAAGAAGAAGGGGAAGAAGAAGAGGAAGAAGAAAAAGAAGAAGGGGAAAAAGAAGAAGAAGAAGAACAACAACAACTAAAGCAAAATGTCAAAATACTTCAATCAGGGGCAACAATGGTACATACGTTGCACATTATCATCCCCAAATCATTCACCCAGAGCACAAGACAGATGCATTCAATTGTCTGAACAAAACCAGAACAAATCTTTCTCTTTAGTGAACTCAGAGAAATCAGCAGTATAACCATCTTCACTATTTTTATATGCCCATGCATATACATGCACTTATACATGTTGTTTCTTTCAGCATCTCACAACAGTGGGACAATACATTTTTTAAACTCATGTCTTATTTATTCCACTAGTGAGTATGGTTTCAAGTTGCATCCATTTACTTATAAAAGTCTAGAGTTTATCCTTCTTTATGGCTGAGGAGTACTCCATTATATAAAAAATACCACATCTTTTTTTATCCATTCCTCAGTCAATGGGCATTTAGGTTGTTTCCAAGATCTAGCTATTACAAATTGTGTTGCTATAAACATTAATCCTTTCTCTGACATGCTGCCGCCATCTGTCTTCTATACCACACATGGTTTCTCCTTTGTGATCACTCTCAGCCATCCCACCTTGTCTCGAAATCTACTAACTGCAAGCTAAATTACACTTTTCCTCCTTTAACTTTGGGTGGTAGGGTATTTTGTCCCAGCAATGAGAAAAGTAGCTAAGACACTGGTGTAACGGAGCCATTATGATCTGGTCGTTGTTTTATCTGTCACCTACCTCTCTTTAGCCTGACCCTTAAACTCCAGCAAGACTGAATGGCTATCGTCTCCTACGTGTTAGACTGTGTCCCATCTCAGTGCCTTCTTTCACTCTGTACCTCATGTCTAGCACATCATTTTCTGTCTTTCCTGGCTGACTCCATTTCCCCTATTGCTTCCTCTCAGATGTCACTCTATTCTGGAAGGTCCTGGACAATCTTTTTCTCCTTTGAGGCTGTGCTAAGTATCTTTCTTCTTGGTTCCCAAACTTATAGCATATAGTTCTATTCTAACATTATATATAACATTATGTAATTATATTTTAATTGTCAAGTGGCATTATATACTGATTTAGCTTCTGTTTCTGCCACCCTGGAGGATTGGGACAGAAGTAGAAATTAAGCTGGGTTAAAGAGAAGCTGAAAAAATTGTATTTTCATCACATGTGAGGGTTTTTAGACTGAGGTTTGAAACTATTACTCTTGCCATCATTGATCCTTGGTACAGGGAGCCAAATTTTAACCATAGGTTAGATTCAAAGTTGAAGAAGGTGAACAAATCATATGTATTCATCAGTAGAGTGATAGGAAACAGATGTCAAATGATGAATTTGAGGAGTGTTGCTTTTGCAGTACTGGGGATTGAACCCAGGGCTTTTGCAATAAGTTATATTTCCTTAAAAATTTTTTTTGTTTCCTCCTCCTCCTCCTCTTCCTCCTCTTCCTCTTCTTCCTCCTCTTCTTTCTCTTCTTTTTTTCTTTTCCTCCTCCTTCTTCTCTTCTTCTTTTTCTTCTCCTCCTCCTCTTCCTCTTTCCTTCTTTCTTTTCTTTTTTAAAAAATAAAATCACACTATCTAGTCCAGGCTGACCCTGAACTCACTGTGTAGCCAAAACTCATAGGGCTCCTTTTGCCTCAGCCTTTTGATTGCTGGGATTACAGATGTGTGTCAGCATGTGTAATGGTTGATTGATTGTGTCAGATTAAGAAGTTTATTTAGCAGAAGCTTAACTAAACTGGCTCAGCAATTCTCCACCCTAAGGAGCAGAAGACCCACCCTAGGGTGACTCCTTTCCTGAATGGTATAAAGGAAATGTGGAAGGACAGACCTGCTTCTGTTCTTCAGAGCAGTTCCAGTCTTCACCTTCAGCATGGACATCATTTCCTGGCTTCTAGCACATTCTTCAGCTTCCAGTGCACTCTTTAGCCTTCTATCACAGACCCATTGGCCTCCTGATATGGACTTGCTCAGGACACTGCAGTGAGCTCCAGACCTTGGACTCAATCTTTTGATCTGCACCCTTCCTCATTCAACTCTGGCTGACCATTGTAAGCCAGTCTTGTAATTTCTTACATATTTGTATATCTTGTGTTATATCTGTTTCTCTAGTAAAACACTGACTACTACACTATCCCTGGCTTTATTCTGACATCATGCCTGATGAGTTTCTAAGTTACAACTTAGTTGAGACAGGGCTCAAGTTAGCTCCCAAAGTTTGGCATTGCAGGCTTAAGGAGCTTCCGCAGGGGACCTTTGTGGAGGTGTCAGCGGTATGTAGGTAAATTATGAAGAATTAGGCAGCAGCTGGGGCTTGTTACTACACGTTCTTTAGCCTTCCTAGGCCTGCAGGGGCCATGAGAGAGACTGGATATAGGAACCCAGAGGCAGAGAAAGTCTGTGGACAAAGGCACTGACAGAGCAGAGACTTTGAAGTGACCTTTTGGGGAACAAATTCCCTGACCTTGCCCTCCTTCCTCCAGACCCTGCGGGTGGTCTCCATCGTTGGCTTAACCCAGCTGGAACCCAGAGGACAGAACTGCCTGTTGATGCTGTTCTGGGTCAGAGAAGGTAGAAAGAGGACCAGAAGGGCACACAGATGGTGTCCAGCAGGACAGACAGCCCAAAGTACACTTGAAAACCCCTAAAATCCACCCTACCCTCTCCTTTACTTAGTCTTGAGATTTCCCATATGAAACCTTTAAACAAGTGATTTATCATGAAGTGATAAAAGTGCTAAAGATCTTTTCTTTAATTCTTTTACATCTGGGAGGACTGGTCTCTCTCAGCTATGAAATGATAGTTGTTTGGTTGAGGTGGCAAGGAATTCTATAATGCAGATGATTAGCAAAATATCAGACATCACAAAATCAAGCGCCTTAGGGGTCGGGCAGGGGGTGCAGCTGCAGCCAGCCAGTGGGTAATACCTGACTCACTCTCGTAATGCTGTTCCCTTTCATCAGCCTTTAGTGACTAGTGATGAGCAACCATGTTTGGCTAGTGTTTCTGATTGCTGGTCAGGATTAATACAAAGCAAGACTTTCCACGTGCTTCAGAAAGAGAAATTTCCTCAGTAACTATGGGCAAAGCCAAGGAGAACTTCTCGAGGTCCACCACGCACAAACTACCTTATCAGAATGAGCTGCTTTAATCCTCTGGATCCCTACAGGATAGGTGTTACTACGATCACTATTTTACAGGGGAGAAGATGAGAAGCAGAGAGGTGAAAGACAAACCATATCTGTCACATCTGTCTTGTAGTGTACTCTGGACAGAACTATGTGGCTTGCTTGGCAGGGACAAGGAGATTATTTATTAATTTAAAGACTTATTTGAGGGGCCAGGGATTTAGCTCAGTGGCATAAGTGCCTGCCTGGCAAGCATGTGGTTGTGAGTTTAACCCTTCAGTACCAAGAAAAAAAAAGACTTATTTGAATATGAAAATTATTTCAGTGTCGAGAAGATGTCACATTTGAAATATAGTATTATAAGTTATATCATAAAGAACATAGTAAATCTGGAAGGTAACAAAGCTTATTCTTAAAGGGGTTGAGTATTTGCCTGGCAGCATCCATGGCTGCATTAACCTGGAGCAGGGTGGGGTAGGGTCTGGAGCAGGGTGGTCCTCTGAGGGCCCCAGGGTTTCTAGGCACTGTATTGCACCCTGTGTTTGAGGCACAGTTCCTGTGCTCCCTCTGTGGAATGTGCTCCCTGTCCCACGACCTTGACTTACCACCCACAGCTCTTCTGCTTTGGACAACTGACAAGAACCCCCCCCGCCCAATAGTTCTAACTTAACTCATCATTTAAACACATCCAAGGTATAGCAATGTAAGGCAAGCTATTTTTTGAAAAAGTCCTAGTACTATGCTGAATCAGAGTGGTGACAAAGAACATTTTGCTTTGTTCATGATTTTAGAGAAAGGAGGCATCCATTCTTTCACTGTGAAAGGCCATGTTAGCTACGAGTTTACAGATGCCTTTATAAAGTCAAGGAAATCTGTACTTATTCTTCTTTGTATCGTAGATGAGTACTGAATTTTTGTCAAATGATTTTTCTACATCAGTTAATATGATCATGTGATTTCCCTTTTTATGCTTTTTGCTATGGTGCGTTACATGGACTGCTTTAAAAATGTTGAACTATCCTTGCATAAGTGCAGTAAATCCTGCTTGATCTTGGCATATAATTCTCCTCATACACTGTCAGATCAATGTCTGGTATTGATATCCAGGTAACATTAACTCCATAAAATAATTAGAAAATGTTCTCTTTTGAGGAGGAAATTATGTAGAGTTAATGTTATGCTTTGGATTGTTCAGCATAATTTTCCAACAAAACTATTTGTGACTGGATTTTTTTCTTTTTTGAAGTTGAAAGTTGTGAATTCAATTCTTTTTCTTTCTGGTACTGGGGCTTGAACACAAGGCCTTTGTAATGAGCTACTTTACCATTCAGCTTTTAACTTCATTTTGAGACAGGGTCTTGCTAAGTCACTAAGTAGTTCAGATTGGGCTTGAAACTGTGTTTTCCTGCATCATCCTTCCAGAATGCTGAAATTACAGATGTGTATTATTGTGCCCTGCTTCAGTTCAATAAACAGGGCTACCCAAGATACAAGCTTCAGAAAAAATGGTGTAGTAGCAGTCAGCAGCAAAATACAGTGTCTCTGGTACCTGAAATCTGAACACCTGTAAAATAACAACTTAGTTTTGTTTTGTTTTTATCTTCTTTTTTTTGAGACAGGGTCTTGCTATGTCGTTCAGGCTGGCCTTGACCTCACTTTGTAGCCCAGGTTGGCTTCAAGCTCATATCAATCCTCCTGCTTCAGCCTCCTGAGTTCTGAGATGACAGGGATGCACTGCCACACCTGGCAAAATAACAATTTAGTGGAAAGGAAAAAAAAAAGTAGCTATCTGCAAATTGGGAGGAAAGTAATGGGAAATTAGAAACTACAGAGAAGTTACAGAAATAGGACACAACACAGAGAAAAGGTGAAGCAGTCTGGAAAGTTCTATCTGGCTCCTGGGGAGGGGACCTGTCTCTGTAGACTCAAGGTAAACCCCAGGGTGGCATCTCCAGGGCCAGCAGCTCTAACCCCAGGGAAAGCCTATAGGTATTTTACTATTTAATTTTAAATCTTTTTTTTTTAATTTTACAACCCCCCACAAAATTTCATAACAAAATAATAAGAGACTAGCAATAGTTAATACACTATATCATAATCTTAAGAGTAGCTACTCAGAGTATCAAACAGACAGGAAGATTCTCTTACAAAGAAACATACTAGCTCAAAATGGTCTGTTCAATGAACTAGCAGTGTAAATGAAACAAATTAGCATATATATTAAAATATTCTTGAAACAATGGAATAGGGAATTATTTAAACTTTTCCCTACTTGTTATATATCTATATTTTATTTTGCTCTTTATTTGTAAAGAGAGAGAGAGAGAGAGAATTTCTCCTGTAAGAGAAACCACACAGTATATAAGCTTGTGTTTGACTTATTTCACTTAACATTATGTTCTCAAGTTGTACCCATTTGCCTATGAATGCGTAAAGTTTATCTTCCTTTATGGCAGAGTGCACTCCATTGTGTGTATGTGTGTGTGTGTGTGTGTGTGTGTAAATACCCTACTTTCCTTATCTATTCATTTGTTGATGGACATATATGCTGTTTCTAAAACCCAGTTATCATAAACTGTGCTGTTTATGGATGTAGTGGTGCATGCCTGTAATCCCAGCACTCGGGAGGCTGAGGCATGAGGATCACCAGGAGTTCAAGGCTATACTGGACTAATGAGTCCAAGGAAAGCCTGAACTACCTAGTAAGACCCTGTGTCAAAAAAATTGTACTGCTATAAACATAGATATGCCTGTATCCCTGTAATATGATTTTAAGTATTTGGGAAGATACCTAGAAGAGAAATAGCTGGGAAAAATGGAATTTCTATATTTAGTTTTTTGAGGAATTTCCATGCTAATTTCCATAGTGGTTGTACTAGTTTACACTTCCACTAACAATGTAGTTCCCTCCACATCTTACTAGCATTTGTTATTATTAGATTTTTTTGATGATTGCCAGTCTTTTTGGGATAAGATGGTATCTCACTGTAGTTTTAATTTGTATGTCTCTAATGTCATTAATACTGAACATTTTTAAAATGTTTGTACTTTTCCTGAAAAGTGTGCCCATTTTTAACTGGGTGTTTTATTTTAGAGAGTCTAATATTTTTGAGTTTTTGTAAATTCTAGATGTTAGCCCTCTGTCTGAGAAATAGCTGGCAAAATTTTTTTCCCTCTTTAGGTTATTCTTTCCTTTGATGTGCAGAAACCTTTTAATTTGATATTATCGTATGTGTTGATTCTTGGTATTATTTCTTATGCCAATGTTCAAAAAGTCTTTACCTGCACTTATGTCTTCAAAAGTTGTACCTATTTTTTCTTCCAGTATATTGAGTGTTTCTATTTTTTTTTTTTTTTTGGTGTGTGTGTGTTTTTGAAACAGGGTCTTGCTATGCAGTTCAGGCTGGCCTTGAGCTCACTTTGTAGCCCAGGCTGGTCTCAAACTTGCAACAATCCTCTTGCCTCAGCCTCCTGAGTGCTGGGATTACAGGTGTGTGCCACCATGCCCAGCTGCGAGTGTTTCTATTTTAAAATTTAGAACTTCTATCTATTTTGATTTTAGTTTAGTACATGGTGAGAAATATGGTTCTAGATTCAGTCATATGCATGTGAATGTCCAATTTCTTCTGCATCACTTATTAAAGAGGCTATCTTTAAAATTTAAAAAAAAATTTAACAAAGAAAGAAAAGATGTTAAAACAGCAACAATCTGCTAGAAGATAAGTAGGTTCAACTCTTAATAACATAGGTGTAAGCAAAGACTTTCTGAATAGAACCCAGTTGCACAAGAAATAGTACCAAGAATCAACAAATGAGGTGACATCAAATTAAAAGGCTTCTGAATAGCAAAAGAAACAACTAGCAGATTGAAGAGATAACCTATAGAATGGGGAAAAATTGCCAGCTACTCCTTGGAAGACTGACGTCTAGAATATATAAAGAACTCAAACAAGATAAGGCCTCCCCCAAATAAGAGACTCAATCAAAAATTGGCAAGTGAGGTGAATAGACACTTCATAGAAGAAGTACAAATAGTCAATAAATACATGAAAAAAATGTTCATTGTCACGGGTTATTAAGGAAATGCAAATTAAATGAGATTTTACCTTACTCTGGAGTGAATGGCTATTATCAAGAAATCAAATAATAGCAAATTATAGCAAGGATGGAGGGAGAAAGGAAATCTTGTTGATGTGAATGTCAATTAGTTTAACATTATGGAAATCAGTATGGAGATTTGTTATGGCTTATGTTTAGATGTCCCCCCAAAGCCTCATGCAGTCAGGGGGGCAGGTTGTTTTTTTTTTTTTTTGAGATAGCTGAATCTAGTCTGTGACTGACTTATAGTACAATGCTGAGATTAAGGGTTTTAGGATTAAGGCTGAGTGATTGCTGGATCATTTCACTGATTGGACTGTCACCAAACTAATTGTAGCAGTCTGGACCAGATAATAGGGGCAGAAAGAGTCTTATTCCCTCTTCTGCTCTTGTTACTTTTGCTGTCTTCTGCCACCATGAATTCTTGCCCCTCTGCCATGCCATGCTACCTTGGAGCCAGCTGATTATGGGCTGAAACTTCTACAAACTGTAAACTAAATAAACCTTTTCTTCCTCAAGTATGGGTATTATTTTGTCATAACAATGAAAGAAAAGTAATAAACATAGAATTTGGTACCAGAGAAGCAGGGTTGTTGCTGTGACTAAACCTGATCATGTGGGAATGGCTTGTGGGAAGAGTTTGGAAAGATTCAGAGATGTTGCCTGAAAGAATAAAGCTGGATCACCTGAGGTTGTTCTGTATGGGAGATTCTGGTCAGCTCAGAAGACCAGAAGGCTGCTAGAAATTCTGCCATAAAGACCAGGCTCAGGAGGTTTCTGCTGGGAAGAAGGGCTGCATTGGCTGTTGGACTCCAGATGATATGTATTATTGCTTTGTAGAAAGTTTGTCTGCATTTTGCTTGTATTCAGAGACTTTGCCTGAAACTGAGATTAAGGGCAGTGAACTAATTAACCTGGCACAAGAAATTTCAAGCAGTCAGATGTTGGGGCATTGGCATGTTAGGGGCTTTTAGCCAGATTTATTTTGAGAATCAAGAGCAAAGAGCCTAGTAGAATGATTTAAAATGTGAATTTGCCAGAAAGGAGGCTCCAGTAGAGCTGTGGACTGCAAAGGTAGCACAGAGAAGATCTTGATTGCTGAGAAGAAATGGAGAATAAAAAAGATGGCCTGAGGGCATCATAAGAAGCAGCAAGACTCCACTTTTTGTAGTCTCCACATTGCAAAAGTGAAAGATGCTGCTTTGAGGAGAAAATAACAGAGTACCACATCCCAGAAGGGTAGTGGCATAGAGAATTTGTTTCTCAGAATTGGATTCATGGTGCTCAGCAGTCCAGTCACTTGACTCCTATGGATGAGAGAGAGAGAGAAGAAGCCTGGCTATTGCTCCAGCTAGCAGCAGATCTTGGCATAATCCATGTGGTGCTGGTTTTAGGTGCATGCAGAATGCAAGAGTTCTGAGATTAAAAAGGCTTCTATTGTGATTTCAGAAGCCCTGGAATCCCAGGTAGTGTGCCCCTGGGAGGGCAGTGTGCGAAGCTGTGAGTGGGAAGCCAATGGTGCAGTGGAGACCCCAGCAGTTTGGAAAAGTCTGGAAAGTGGATAATCTAAGGAAAGCTACAAGGAAGGAGCAAAACCAGCCTAAGGACTGGAGGATTGCTTTGAGTATGAGGCCAGACTGGGCTACACAGGGAGTTAAAGACCAGCCTGAACTACATAGTGAGACCATGTCTCAAAACAAACAAACAAACAAACAAACAAACACACACAACATCTAACAAAGTTTTTTGTTCAATTGATTTGTCTCTACTGTTCTGTTGTAAATTGTACAGACTTCTGCTTTTATTTACTTCTTTCTCATTGCTTTGAATTTATCTTGCTTTTCTTTTTAATTCTTGCATTGGGAGCTTAGGTTATTGATGTGAAAATTTTCCTCTCTTCCAACTAATGTGTTTGGTGTTACAGGTTTCCTTCTCAGCACTGCAGTAGCTGTGTCTCACACATTTTGGTATGTTGTGTTTTTGTTTTGATTCAATTTCAGGATATGTATGGCTAATGCAAACATTTCATTTTCATTCAAACCAATGTATTTTGATTTCCCTTGAAACCTACTCATTACTATAGCTTGAAAGTAGGTCTGTGTCCCAAAATGTGTACACTGAAACCTGACCACCGGCGTGACACTGTTAGGAGGTGGAGCCTGGCAAGCCCTCTGTTGGGATGTTTGCAGCTTTTCAAAGAATTAGGTTTATTAATCCTTCCTATTGTTGTTCTCCACTCTTTCTTTATTTCTGCTTATATTTTCTTCTTTCTATTTGGGCCCATTCTATTTTGATTTTTCAACTTGTTAGCTTGAATATTTAGAAAATTAACATTCAGATCTTTTCTAACATACGCATTTAAAACTACAGTTTCAAGCTATTTAGCTCAGTGGCATAAGTGCCTGATTGGCAAACGCGAGGTCGTGAGTTCAATCCCCGGTACCAAAAAAATAAATAGATAAAATAAAATAAAATTAAAACTAGAGTTTTACGTGGGTGTCCTTTTTTCTATATCCTATGTGTTTTGTCAGGCTGTATTTTTATTATCATTCAGTTCTAAGCATGTTTTTATTTCTTTTATGATTTCTCCTTTGACCATTGGATTGTTTAAAAAAGTTCTAAAATTTCCAAATGTTAGGAGACATCCATCTTTCTTGTAATTGAGTCTGAATTTCATTATGGGCCGAAATTGTAGTCTGCATGATTGATACATGTTCTTTTTAATTTGTTGGGCCTTGTTTTATGGCTTAGTTTAGCAAGTTTCAAAGAATATCCTTGGGGTTCTTCATGACCCTGGAAATGTTGGGGGAAAATACCCAAGTCAAACCAAAAGGAAGACTCTTTGCACCGAGGAGATAAAAGGCAGCATTTAATCTTCATGCCTGTGTAGGTTGCAGGATCATTCCTAAAGGCAACAGCCTTGAGTTTACAAAGTTTAGTTTAGGTAGCATTTAGAAGTGGGAGGTACAAAGCAAGTGACACAATACTACATAATTGGTTACATGTGATGAGTCACATATTGACAGGCAGGCTAGTCTTGAATAGATTTGTTGAAACAAATTGTTTATCATAATATAGAAATATTCCAGGAACAAGGGGAGGGGGCCCTTAAAGAGTGAGCATAGTTAAAAGTATCTTTGACTAGCCTAGGATGCCTAGTATAGACAATCACTCTGACCCAGTGCTTATCAGAGGTGTGCAGCTGGGCTACAGACACAGTCAAGGTCAATTGAATTCAGCAGAAGCAGCAGAAATTTGGTCAGAGATACTTAATTGCTTTCTAATCTGTATCATGAAATACATATAAGTTTGCTATTTTATATATATGTTCTCACATTATAATTGTGCCCCCAAAGTAGGAAGTTTATAAAGTCAAATTTATTTTCATGGCAATGCTGGGACATTGTCTTTTTTCCTATGCTGGCATTTGTTGCTGATGGTACAAGAGTAAAGATAGGTCCACTGCTGGGGCTTTTGCATGAAACCAAACAGTGATTTAATTTTGTGTTCTTGACTGCTACAAACTTATAGGGGGAAAATGTCAGTTTCACACAATAATGTCCTTCATAAGGTACCAGAAAACTTACAATTTTAGTGAGTCTTGAACTTTGAGAACATATCTTTTTTTTAAAATTTTATTTAAAGAGAAAAAAAAAAGCAAAACAGAAAAAGGGGTAGAAACAATACAGAATCTCAGAAAAAAAAGCAGTAAGATATCACTAGTTGATAAATTACATACTGTCTTTTTAGACCTAGTTGTTAAGGTTACAAAATTAAAGCATACAAAGTGGACATTCAAACAGTGAGACTGTAAAGAAGTTCAGTGATCCAGTAACAACTTAGCAACATGGTTTTCAATCCTACACACTTAAACATACATGCAGCCATATCCTCTAGAGCACTTTCTTTTCTTCTTTTTACTTTTTAAGTCCATTATCTGCTTAGTTATATCCTGTTTCAGGTTGCTCAGTACCTTACTGATTTGTTTCGTTGTTATATACTTTTAATCACCTTATATAATTCTGTTGCCTTGTTTTTGAGTTTCTCCTCATCCATGCTCCATGGATCAGCTTTGGTGGAGTTGGGAGATTTTTGGAGGTATTTTGTTACTTTCTTATCTACTTTTTTTTTTTTTTGAAGGTAGCAAAATACAGCAGAACAAGACAGAACAAACCTATTCGACCGCACTGCAATAAAACTACTACAGAACCTCAGAGCAGGTCACCAGAACACAAGCAATGTGCTCAATAGTAAGTACAGCCTATTTTGTTCACATTAGCTGTTCTTTCACTCAAATAGAGGAAAATGGGAGGAAATATCAAACTTTTAAAAACAGAATATTGAATAAAGCAGTACCATTAATCAAAACTGAGCAAAACAGTGATAAAAATATTTGCCTTCAAAGAGATGGTAGAAGGAAATCCCCCTTACTTGCCACGCTGTATGTAACATTCATCCTCCAAAAAGATACTCAGACTGCTGGTGCCTACTTGCTAACGGGGGTTGGGGGATGGACCAATGTCTGATTCTTAGCCCGGGCACCGGCAGGGCCCCAGCTGCTTACAGGTCGGCCAGCAGGCCACCTTATCTCCCAGCGCCCAAAGTTCCAACATGATGCAGAGCTTAGGAGTTGCTGATAGTTCTCGCCCTGGTGTGCCAGTGGTTTGCCAGGCCACCAGCTGCTCACCAGGGCGGTGAGTAGGCTGCCTGGAGAACACATCTTTTAAATAGTTTATTTGACAATATGGAGCACTTTGCATAGATTACTTTTCCATGATTTTCCTGTGGACAAGCACTTGTAGGATCGTGTGAATGGAGAGCAGAGCCAACGTTTTCCTTAGATGAAACACTCTTTTTAATTGGTGAGAACTCCTAACCAACAAACCTTATCATTCCGACTTGGATATTTGGCAGACATTTTTTTCTAAATGACTGATGTGTGCATCAGCCAGTATTTACTACAGAAACAGAATTAATGCAAGATTTACAAGTATATAATAATTTACAAGATTGGCTTACAATGGCCACCCACAGAGTCAGGTGTAGAGTGCACAAGGGCTGCCTGTGCACTGGAGATCCGAAGGATCCAGTCGAAGGCCTGGAGCTCACTGCAGTGTCCCTGTCAGTCCACATCAGGAGGCCGCAGGAGATGACCTCCACGGTGAAGTGAAGACTGGAGCTCCTCTGAGGAGCAGAAGCGAGCCTTCCTTCTCTGTCTCCCTTTTCTTCCCTTCAGGCAGCAAGCCCATTGCTTACACCCAGCAAATCTTCAGGAAATCCCCTCAGCCACTCCCACTACAATCAATCCAGTTTAGTTGGGTGTTTTTTTACTCAGGTTGACATAGTTAATTATCACAAGTCTGCCATTCTGAAGAAAACAGCTCACAATATTTGTTGCCAGTGATGAAACTTGAGCTTGCATGAGAAAATTAAAGTTTATGAACTCTTTGTCCATTGTGAAATTTGTCCTTTTTTGTGGATTAGCTTCCTAATGCACAGCCACTTTGCTGATCATAGTGATTAACAAGTACAATTTAAAAAAATATAGTATAATGAAATGTGTTGGCATTCAGGAGATCTGCATAATTCAGTGAACAAATATTTCCTAAATGACTAATGCATGGTCTTCAAAGTTAGGCATGAGCAAAAGATTTGAGTACAAAATAGACTGATAGATTTTTGTATAACAATATAAAAACTTCATAACAGTTTTAGATTCCACATTGCAAGTAATCATTAAGAAATTATTACTTGTTGAACTTTGGCATAGGATCAGAGAGAAACACAACTATCCTCAAAGGCGGTTGTGATATTTAATCTGGGTTGTGAATTTGATTGGACTGAGACACCCAACTAATGAGGCACTCTTCTGGGCATGTGTGGGGTTCATGGGGCGTGGCTTAGGGAGCTCTGCTTGCTCCTGGCCCCTTCCCCTCTGGCTCTTTGCCTCTCGCTCTGCTTCCTGGCCTCCATGAGATGAGCCACTTTCCCCATCGCATTCCTCTGCTGTGATGTTGGTCCACACCACACACCGGAAGTGATGGAGCCAGCCAACCATGACTGAAACCTCTGAAACTGACCCAAACAAGCATTTCTTCCCTTTAAATCGTATCCATCAGGTATTTGGTCACACTGATGAAAATTAAAATGCATCTCCCTTTTCTAAGTACACATCTGCCTGTCTTGCTTTCCACCAAAAGACCACCAGGAGCACAGGTAGAATTGGCCAAGTTGGTTTTAGTATTCGGCACATACTCCAAAGGGAACTGTCAGGCATTTGCATGACGAGTTTTAGAAGAGATTTGTAGGATTTGGGCTTGATGAGTTTAGGGGAGGGGTTAGGAAAGTGGGGCTTTGCTCTGGATTTGAATGCCATCTCAAAGAGGGGAAAATACTATTATCAGGCATTTAAAAATTTTTTTGCCAGTAGGAAAGTATAGTGAGTCAAATGCAGGCCTACAAAAGTGATGTCTGTGTCCTAATCCTCAGAGTCTGTAAATTGGAACTTATTTGGAAAAGGATCTGTGCAGATGTGCTTAAGTTAAAGATCTTAAAATGAGTTCATTCTGGAATATGCATGAGCCCTAAATCAAGTGACAAATGTTCCTGTGGAAGAAGGGCAGAGGGGGGTCTGAGACAGACACGGCAGGGAAGACCGTGGGGAGATGGAGGTAGAAGCTATTCAACTGCAGGCCAAGGACCCCCAGGGCCACCTGAGCTGGAACAGCAAGGAGGGAGGGAGTGTGTCCCTACCTACACCTTGATCTGGGTCTCGGGCTCCAGAACTGTGAGAGGAACATTTCTGTCATTTTAAGCCATCAGATTGGTTGTAATTTGTTATAGTAACCCTAGAAAAATAACAGAAGGGTAGACTAGTGTGACCCTGAGTTTTGAGTAGTAAGGAAGCAAGCAGTGGTGACTTGTAGCATCCACAGTAGGGGGAATGTTTGGATATTTTTGTGGCTTGGACAAGTTTGTGATCTTGTTTATTGTCTTGGTCCACCAAGTGGCCTTATCTGTTTACAAAGTCTATTCTTTTTTTTTTTTTTTCCTTGTACCAGGAATCAAACTCAGGGCCTCGTGCTTACCAGACAGTCGCTTATGCCTTGTGCTTCCAGGCCCATAGTCTGTTCTTGTTTGTGTTCAACAGGAGACCACCACGGCCAGTTCCTCACACACCAAGGCCTGCCTGGAGAGTCAGGGGCACTCTTTCTTGCTCCTGTGCATGGCTTGAGTCCTAGGGATTGAACCCAGGGCATTTGCATGGAGTTTCACCCCCTGACCCTGCCCCCATTTTTATTTTGAGATAAGGTCTCACTAAGTTGCTAAATTGCCCAGGCTGGTCTTAAAGTGGCAGTCCTCCTGCCTCAGACTCCCAGGGTGCTGGGATTACAGGTTTGTATCACCAAGCCCAGCTGTGGCCAAGTTCTTCATAGATTTCATCCTAAACACATGTCAGAACAACCCAAATGTGGAAGCTGCTATGAGAATCCAACTGTTCTCTACTAAGCCAGATATTACAGAAATTTGCCAGAATGTAACATAGTGCCTTCTTTCTCACTAATTTTTTTAGGTATAGTCTTCATAAAAAAGCTTATTCATGACAGCATGCAATGGGTTTAACATTATTATTTAAAATAAATACCTAGATAAACCTCTTTCAGTTTTAATTTTTAATATAGTAAATTATTACCCACATAAACAAAGGATCTTTGGAAACCTCAGTCATTTTTTTTTTTTTTTTTGGTACTGGGGTTTGAACTCATGACCTCACGTTTGCCAGGCAGGTGCGCTTGTGCAGCTGAGCTAAACCCCAGCCTAATCTCAGTAATTCTGAAGAGTGTAAATCAAAGGGTTCCCAAGGCCAAAAAGATCAAGAGCCCATGGCCTAATTCACTATCGCTTTTTGTAAATCTACAATGTATGCTTGTCTAATTGTTGGTGATAGGAGTCTCTCTCTCTCTGTATATATATGTATATATATATATATATATCCACCAAATCAATCCTATTAAGCATCTCCCCACCATTTACATCTTTAATAATGTTTGAATGTCTGATTTATTAATAATTTGGAGGGGGCTGGGGATTTAGCTCAGCAGCATAAGCGCCTGCCTTGCAAGTGCGTGGTCTTGAGTTTGATCCCCAGTACTGATAAAAAAAAAAATTGGAGAAGTTAATTGAATTTCCCACTTTTATGATTAGTAGTTCTCTCAAAACTTACACATACATATTTGAAATAGAGTCTTGCTATGTTGTCCAGCCTGGCCTTCAATTTGTGATCCTTCTGCCTCAGCCTCCTGAGTTGCTGAGATTCTAGGCGTGTGCCATCACACCTGGTCCAATCTTATTATTTTAAAGACATTTGGTTAAGCCAGATTGTTCGGCTGCTAGCTGTGTGACATCGGGCAGGTTACTTATTCCCTCTGTGACTTACGTTTCTCATTTATGTTATATGGATAATGATAGTGTTATCTCCTAAGGCTGTTGCCAATATATATATGCTTATTGTTGTCATCAGCTACAGTGTTAAGTGGCCAAACAGTTGTATTTACTCAGGTGGTGTTTTGAACGGAGAGGTTGGGGAAGAATGGTAAATGGAGGAGGATATTAAGGGTGTTGGAAGACTAACAGTGGGAGTGTAGGTTGCACCGGGAAAGGAATGACAGCGCTGAGCCATGGGGAGCAGACGGCTTAATGAGAAGGAAGGACTGGAATAGGGTGGGGCTCTTGAATACGATGAAGAGACACCAGGGAGAGTTAAAAGTCCAGTGTGAGGCCCCAGCAGTGAGTGACAGGGGCAAGGCGGATGGACAAGTCACCCACAAGGTTGCTGGCGACACAGAGAAGGCGTGAGTGCCTGATGGACAAGAGAACCCGAAGTCTTCTGGGCCAGGTTGACCAGCAGATAAATGGGTGTCAATGGAGCAGCACGCATGGCCCAGGCATCAAAGCAGAGGCCGTGCTTTGGGCCCGGTGCTGGTAGCTGGGTGAATGCCAACCCTGTTGTGATACCAGGGCCTTGGGCAGATCAGACGTCTTTGGGACAGCTGCAGGGGAACCAACTTCTCTGGGAGAGCTAAGCTCCAGGGACTGCAAGAGGATGGAGTTTTCTGGGGCAGCAGGGAGCTGATGGTGTTAGGAGTTTTCTGTGGGAGCAGCGTGACAGTGGGTCAGTGGAGAGAAAACAGGACTCTTCCTCCCGAGAGGGGCCAAGGAGGAGGGACAGGGTGAGAGGTGTGCTGGTACTGATGGAGCGGGAGGTTCCAGCGGTAATCTAGAGAGCGAGTCTCAGACTATGGCACAAGGGAGTGTCGGTTGTGAATGATTTTAGGCGAGGAGGAGAGCAGTGAGAGGCAGTTACAGATAGGTCAACAATAAAGAGAATTTCCTGAAGAACAGCGCTGCCTAGCTACAGAACAATCTGCCCCACAGAGTGGTGAAGTCTCTGGAGTTCATTATGTTTGTATTGAAGGGAGCTGGATGCACATCTGTCAGGGTAACTGAGACGGTTGGGCCAGAGGATTCAAAAATTTTAACTCTGAGCCTGGATTTTATAACCTAGCATTTGACTAAGGCCCCCTCTAGTGGCCACTTTGTAGAATTAACCAGAATATAAATATTTCTGAAATAAACCCAAAATCTCAAATCCAAAGAAGTGGCTTTGAGAGTGTAGCCTGAATTACCCTACATGGCAAATTTTGGCTGATGTATAGCTAAGCTTCCTAGAGTTTACTGTTTGAATAACATCGATGATTTTTCTACTCCAGGGTGATGCCATTGGCTGGCAGACTGCGGCACTGGCAGTTAAAGGCTGGCAGGGCAAAACCAATTCGCTTAATGGTGCTTACATTCCAGTGTAGGGGATGGACATCAACGAGCAATAAATAAAAAAGTAGCAGATGGTGGTTAGAGCCATGTAGGGACTAGGCAGAGGGCAGTAACAAGGACTAAAGAGGGGAACCTGCCTGATGGCCAGGGACAGGTCCTTTCAGGAAATGACGGTTAAATGAGAAGAGGCAGAAGCATGTTCCAGGCAGGAAAAGCAGTGTACAGGGCCTGTGAGGGGCAGCTTGTAATGTTCTGGAAACTGACAGCAGCCCGGCATGGCCAGAAAACATGTGCACTCTGGGCTGTGGCTGGAGAAAATGGCGGGGCCAGAGCCTGCCAGTCCTGTTGGCCCTGGGAAACCCCAAGAGTCATGGACATGACAGCTCTCATCCTGTCTTAGCAGACTGCATTTAGTTTACTTTTTTATTTTAAAGCGAATAAAACAAAACAAAGCAAATCAGAACAAAGCAGATCAGAACAAAGCAATGTGAGCAACACAGGATTTCAAAACAAGACAACAGGAAATCAACAGTGGCTGCCATGATGTCCCTTGTCTTCTTTGAAATAGTGGTCCATATCAGACTGTATTTACTTTAAAGATTATTTTTGTTGAAATTATCTATACTCTGCTTCTAAACAAAGGAAGAAGCATTTAAAAACTCAAATGTGATTTCATAATAACTCATTTAATCTGTTGACTCATCAGATCATAGATTTTATTTTTATTTTTGTCTTTTTAAGACAGGGTTTCACTACGCAATTGAGGCTGGCCTTGAACTCATTATGTATGCCAGGCTGGCCTTGAACTTGCAGCAATCCTCCTGCCTCAGCCTCCTGAGTTCTGGGATTACAGGTATATACCACCACAACTGGCTCAGACCATAGATTTTTGTTTATAAACATTTTTTCTGTACTGGGATTTGGTGGTGAATCAACATAAGATGTTGAATTACAGAAGAAGATTCTGTGTTGAAAAGCAAAATACTTTAACTTACATTGAACAGTTTTCTCTTACAGTGCACATCACATTCAAGGCACTGACTTTTTCCAAAGGAGGAATTTGGGAGAGGTTTTTTTTTTGGTACTGGGAATCGAACTCAGGACCTTATACTTGCCAGGAAGATGCTTATGCTACTGAGCTATATCCTTGGTCTGAAATTTCATTTTTACTGGAGCTGACTTTCAAATTTAAAGTACTTCATCCGAAAAGACCAGAATTAGGCAAATCCCAAAGTATGACAGTTATTCTGGCATGGGAAAAGGTGAAGCACTTAACTTTGCTTTACTTTGTTAGGGAATTTTAGAAGTGATTTAAAAATGTAAAGCTCGATGGAGATTAGCCAGGCTCTTTTGATCTAAGTATTTCTTACTTAGAGGAAGCGCTGTAAGGAATGAGGATGGTAAGTGCTGGACAAAGAGAACACGGTTAAGTTTATAAAAGGAGAAACGCTTTCTGTGACTTGGTGGGTGACGGACAGCTTGCCCCAGGCGTGGGGCCCACGGTGCTGTGCAGGGCGTGGGTGAGGACACAGCCTGCCTGCCGGCCTGTGCACCCATCGGATGGGTGCCAGGGCGGGGTGATGTGACGGGGTGACAGCAAAGCTCGCATGGTCATACAGTGCAAGCTCTGTGGACACGGCAGTCTCCCGGTCAGAAAGTGCAGCATTAGGTTCTGGTTAAACCAGCAACTGTAAGAACGGCACTTGGGAGGAAGAATGGGAGGGGGAGAGAGGGCATCCGTGAGGGCCACAGCTAATGAGTGGGGAAAGGGCCTTGGGCTGTCTCACTGTGGCTGCTCCCATCTATGGAGCAATCGCTCGACAGTGGAAGATCTTCAGATTCTAACCAGGATGAGAATATTTTAGGTTGTAAATTAAATCCTATCCTAAAAGATGTTAGTGTTAAGTACAGTTTGGAGTCCTAGGCTCCTCCATGTGACATCTTTTTTGTTTCTTCGTTTTGTTTTTTGAGACAGGGTCCTCGCTAGTTCAGGCTGGCCTTGGATACCCCCCTGTGTACCTCAAGCTGGTCTCAAGCTTACAGCGATCTTCCTGCCTCAGCCTCCTGAGTGTTGGGATTACAGGTGTGCACCCCCATGCCTGGCTGTGACATCTTGTAAGTAAGTATAGCCTTAAGATTTTAATGCCCAAGTTTGTCTTTTCGTATGTAATCGGTCAAGATGGTGCTGGGATGACATTTAACTTTTGTTTACATTTATTGAATAATTTTATTCTTTTCCATAAAGTGTATATTTAACATTAAGAAAATAAAGTTTGCTTATTATTATTCATTCTAACTAAAGCCAGTCAGTCTGCTTCTCTTTCATCTTACAGCCACCTCTGTCCCCAAGATCCACTGTGGCTGGATGGGACTAATGGGAGAAAGGATTTGGTATCTCAGAATATGGGTGCTGTATTACTCAATGATGCTGAAACCTAGCTAGCTACTCAGAAGGTTTATGAGTCACTCTATTCACACCCCAGCTTAGGAATGAGTGTGTGGATACCGCACCAGAAAACCTCTCTATAACATCTGCCTAATGTTTAGCTGTGCTTTTATCATAGGTCAAATCTCATTTTTTTTACATGAAAAAATGGGCATCATCATAGTGCCTACCTCAAGGGGTGTTAACTCACTTGATCCTCAAAACATCTCTGTAAAGTAAATACAATAATCAGGGGTCATTTTTCAGATGAGAAAACATTTCTGAGCTCTGCTAGAGCCCTTACCATATGGGTAAGCAACGTTTGTACAATCATTAGATGCCCTTCTTGCTTGGTTTCATATTATGAGAATTATTAATTTTTAATATGGTGAGTGTGAAATAGAATGTTTTATTTTCTGTTTCCATGGTAACAGATTAGGTTGAACAGCTTTTCATATGTATATTCACAATTCTTGATTTTTTTTCCAAAATGCCTATGTCTTTTGCCCATCTTTATATTAAGTTATCTCTCTCCTATTTTTCCTAAATTTTCTTTATATGTCCTGAGAATACATGCCAGATATCTTCTCTCAGTTTGTGTTTTTTGTATGCTGGTTTTTTGATGTTATAGAAGTTCCTAAATTTTATATAATTTACTTTGTTCTTTCTTTTTAGATTATTCATTCCTTAAACCTTATTACTTTTATTTGATTTAAACTTTGCTATGTCATTTTCTTGTGAATTTTGTAAGATATGTGATCAAATCTAGTTGCCTTCAGAATATAAGATGCCCAGTGGTGTTAGGAATCAAGCCAGGGCTTTACAGACATGCTAAACACGGGGTCTACCGTTGAGCTGCATCTCCAGACACACAGTGTGACTCTTGGGGGAGGAGGGGAATTGAACTGACCACCATGTGCTTACCAGGCAAGCACTTAAACCTTGAGCTAAATCCCCAGAACCATAGCACTGCTTTTTAAGAGCAGCTTTAGGTTGTAAGTAAAACTGGGACAAACTCAAAATCAGGTGGAATATTAGGACTAGTGAATTGGAAAAAGTGCTGAAGAATTTACTAAGAACTCAATATGCAGAAAAATATAAATACTCAAAGATGGAAAGGATACATGTTGGGCGCTTCGGGCTTATCTACTAGAAGATCCAGAAGGAGACAGTAGAGGGAATTATGGAGAAGCCATAATTAAATATAATAATAATAATAATTTTTTAAATTCTGGAATTGGATGATGAGGTGCATCCTCAAATGACAGTGCATTCCAAACACCAGGCAGAGTATGTGAAATGGATCTGCACAGAAGGTACCTTGTGGTGACGCTGCATGAGATGAAAAGAAAAGAACCTGCCAAGTAGCCAGAGAAGTCAGAAAGGGGAGATAAATTATATACAAAGGAACAATTCAATGAATTTGGGGGGATTATAGAGTTCTGGGGTTAGCACATACCTGCTTTCAGCACTTGTCAAGTTGTCTTTCTATTGCCGTTTGTCTTTGATTGCTTCTGTTGAGAAATCAACTGTCAGTATAACTGTTGTGACTTCAAAATTAATATTTCTTTGCTCTTTCAGAGCTCTAGGGTAGAAATGATCCTTTCTTTTCATTTAGTTTTCGGTAGCTCTACTCTGATGCGTCAAATGTTGTGTGCTACCATTCACATTTATTCTATTTACATTATTTATTATTTATTATTTGCGGGACATTAAAACCTGGGCCTTTGCGCTGGTTGCATCCTCAGCCCTTTTCATTTGATGTTTTGGGTCTTGCTAAGTTTCCAAGTTGCCTAGACTGGCCTCAGGCTTGCGATCCTCCTCTCTGGGCTTCTCAGGGACCTAGGATTACAGGAATGTTCTTATATTTATTTGAACTCATTAGAAGTTCTTCAGCTCATAAATTGGTGTCTTCAGGGGCTGGGGATTTAGCTCAGCAGCATAAGCACAGGCCTTGCAAGCACATGGTTGTGAGTTTGATCCCTGGTACTGATTAAAAAAAAAAAAATTGGTGCCTTCATTAGTTTGGAAAATTCTTGGAGAGGGATGGAAACCCAGTGTTCAGTATGTTGCTCTATGTGTGCTACTATTTATTTCAGATTATGTTAGGTCTTTACCCATGACCCCACTCCCACTAATCGATTAGAAATTGTTCCTTATCTTGAAATTTCTAGCTGTCATTATTCTCTAGTTTTTTTTGCCATTTTGTTTTTTAAAACATTTTGTGAACAATATATTGAACACCTGAATGCCCAACCATCCCCCAGAATTCAAGAACCATTATAAAATCTAAAGAGAATAAATAAAGTACTTTGATAGGAAATGGTAGAAAAAGCAAAGAACAAGGGACTCATGAAAATCAGAATATCAGTTTTCTGTTTTTAATATTTGCCTATGTATTAGTTGGTTCACCAGAGAAACAGAAAACATAGGCTACAGATGTGGATATATATATAGAAAAGGGTTCTAGTGGAAGACTGTCTGGCTGTGTTAGGGAGGCTGAGAAGACTTGACAGTCTGCAGGCTGCGAGCCGGAGGGTCAGGAAAGCTCACGGCATGGCTGCAGTGCGAGGCCTTTCAATGCCAAGGACCTGGGGAGCCAGCGGTGAGAGTCTCAGGCTGAGGCTGAGAGCCAGGAACTCTGATATCTGAGGTCTGAGGGCAGGAGAAGATGGATGCTCCTGTTCAAGGAGGGAGAGAGAGGGAGAGAGAGAGGAGAGGAGAGGAGGGGAGGGGAGGGGAG
>PVLA01001945.1:280079-307548 GCA_004027455.1 Hydrochoerus hydrochaeris | reverse complement strand
GCATACACAGCTTTTTCTAGGGCTTCTATGTCACCTATTCTACTAGTTGCAAATTCTAATTCTCTGTAGGCCTTCAGCATCTTGCTGGTGCCCAGGGAAAGATTTATGTCTCCGGGCTGCTTGCCTGATTTAAGCCTGTATCCTGGAATCATCCTGATCTCATCCTCCACCAAGTGCCAACTCTCTCTTCTTTACCCTTTCCTAATATTTACAATTAGGTTGAGATGTTTGGCTACATTAATCTATACGAATGAATGCTGACATGTCAAGAACTATAGGGCCAGGGATTTAGCCCAGCAGCATAAGCGCCTGCTTGGGAAGAGCAAGGTCATGAGTTTGATCCCTAGTATGGTAAAAAAAAAAAAAAAAGGCTGGGGATTTAGCTCAGCAACACAATCACTTTCCTGGCAAGCTTGAGGTCGTGAGTTTGATTCCTGTTACCCCCCAAAAAAATAAGATACCTAAGATACCTATATGAAAGCATATTGAGATAAACCATAGCAAGCTGTGAACTTTTCTTTTTCTTTTATCATTTTATGAGTCTAAATTTTAATAAAGATCATAGAAACATCTTTCGAATGAGTGCCTGCCACTCCATCCTGTATATTCTGAAGCAGACCAAGAAGTCAGGTGTACCCTCCGGGACGTAGACACCGGGGAATCTTAGAGACTGTGGAATCTCAGAGAGCAACACTTTAAATTTTCTGTGACTTCAGTAAATGATATGTGGTAATCTAAGAGTAAGACTAAGGAGTATAAAAGCATTTCTGGAAAACAAACAGAGAACATGGCTTAGGCCATCAGGCAATTGGTTTTAACTGTTGGAAATATCTGAAATACAGATGTACTGTATTAGCTAGAATTTCCAGAGAAACAAAACCAAAATGAAGGATTTATAGACAGATCGATAGCTGGGAGATATTCATTAGGCAGTGGGTTACACAGCTATGGAAGTCAAAATCCCATAATGTGCCACAGGTAGCTAGAAAACAGCAAAGCCAGTGTTGTAATTCTATTTCCAAAGACTTGAAAACCAGGGAAACCAACAGACCATGTCTGAAGCCCCGAGAGACTGGAGCTCTGATCTTTGAGGGCCAGGGAGGATGGACTAGAGTCATTTTACCTTACTACGTTTTTTCTCAGTATCTGGATCCTCAGCTCATTTTATGATGCTCACTCAGATTGTGAGAGCGATGCTCACTCAGTCTATGGATTCGAATGTTAATCTCCTCCTCAAACAGCCTCACACATGTGCCCAGAAACAATATCTTACTAGCTGAGAATTCCAGTCAAGCTGTCACAAAAAAATAACTATCACATCCATCAACTTCCGAAAATTGAAAAGTTTAAAAAAAAAAGGAAGGAAAAGAAAGAAGAAAATCTAAGTGATGTAAAATAACCTTTGAATTTCAAATATAGGTACCAAGTTACTTCCTAAGACTGTCTTACTCAAATACTGCAAACCGAGTGGCTGAAAGCTACAGAAATCATTTTCTGGCAGTTTGGGACACTGAAAGCATGAACAGGTATTGGCAGAGGGCCATGCTCCTTCTGAAGTCTCTAAAGGAGACAGACGCCTTCGCACCCTTCCACTTTCTGGTGGCACTGGGCTATTCTATTTAACTTTTTATTTTAATTTTAATTTTTGACTTGTAACAGAAACAGTCCAAACTCTGCCTTTATCTTCTCATAGCCTTCATTCTGTTCTCTGTGTCTATGTCTAGATTTCCTCCTCATGCAGAATATTAGTGATATTGGATTGGGGACCATTCTACTGACATTATCTCCACTTGATTCCATCCATGAACTCTACTTCCAATTAATGTCACACTCTTGTGTCTTAAAAATCAGGACTTAATATCTTCTGGGGAATCCAACTCTACCCATAATGATTGCAGATAGCAAAGAAATGAGAAACTTCATTTTTCTTAGAAAAAAAGTGGGGAAGGAAGAAGAGAAATGAAGGATAACATTGTTTTTACTCCATTATTAATTTTATTATGATTTTATTGTATTTCTAATGTCACAGTATATGGCAGCAGCACTAGAGAAAGTGCTTAGTTTGCTGTGTGCACCCCTTTGAGGAGGTACAGCAGAGAATTCTGTAACTTGTAACTTGTAGTTCTGTAGCTAGTGGGACTTGGTTAGGTGGCAGTATGTCCCATGTGTACTGACAATAAATAAAGCAGAAGGGTATATTTCACCAAGAGCAAGGGAAAGGCCGAATGAAAAGGAGAAGTAAAAGGAACAAGTAACCATGGCTTAGGGAAAAGGTAGAAGACACTATTCTGAAAAATGGCTATAAACAAAGACAAAATTGGGATTTGGGTTTTGATGCAAGAACACATGACTCATATTTCCTTCCATAACTTTCTCCTGTGTCCCAGACAGACTTGTGTTCCTAAGCTTCCTCTATATTTTTCCAGATTTTCCAGCCTAAAGAGAAATAACAATACTAACATTTGCATTTACTTAATCCTTTGGAACAAATCAAAATGAAAATAAAAACAACCTTCAAGAAATTTGGCATGGAATAACTGACTGGATACTTAGGCCAAAGCTATCTTTTGGTCTTTACTCTCATGGTAGCAATCATCCATTGCACCTATTTATTAGTTGATAGGGCAGATAAATACAGCTATTAGAAAATGTAGATGAATGGTAAAATGTATTTACCTAACTTGTGGGGAATCAAAACAAATTTGAGTTAGTAGATTTAGAAAGAATGCAATTTATGATAATATTAACCCTCACAGGTTTAATACATAGAATTTAAAACATAGAGTCACACTTGAAAGTATACGCAGCACAGGCAAGCCATGTTTTGAAGACAGGGTCCCTCGGACCTGACGTGGTTTACACTCCTGGGACATGGCCAGGACAACTCCTCTGTAGGTTCTGCACTGCACGGCTATAGATTCTTGCCACAGAACACCAGCACCGTCAAGCACTGTTGCAACAAGTTTTTTTTTTTTTTGTACCGGGAATGGAACTCACCACCTTGGGCTTGACAGACAAGTTCCTATGCTGCTGAGCTAAACTCCTGGCCCGCAACAAGTTTCTAAAGATCAGAATAATACAATTATAATTAAATCAATCAACCTTTAATATATTAGTTAGTAGACATTTAGATTTCTACTGAAATCGTTAATCATCCCCGAAAAATACAGAACACCAAATGTATCTGAACCTGGAACTCGCTGAATGATATTTTTAAAAATTCCAGGTTTTATTCATGAATAACTCGATTTATTCTTATTGGTGTGAAGACTACAGATGAAAGAAATATATTCATGTAAAGCTCTGTACTTTGTTTAACACTGTATTTTGCTATTTACCTCAAGAGGCTCAATGCAGATATAGACAATGGCCAGACCCTATAGGACAGTGTGACTCTGTGCCAGAACCTCTGCAGTGACCAGCCTGGGAAGTCTAACCACAACCTTTGTGGTAAGTGGCCCCAAGTGGCCAAAACTTGGTCAAAGACTGTTTGCTTCCCCAAATCTTACTCCCTGGCTCTGAATCAGAACCAAACAGAAAAAGAGGTCATGCTCCCTAAACCAGCTACAAAGATTCCTTGCTTCTAGTTAGCCCAGATTCGGTTTTCCAGGACAGCTCTGATCAGAGAATCCCCAGTGAGCTCCCCTTTTTTCTCATTGCAAAGCTGTCCTTACCTTTGTCTCCGCCATGTGAAAGTAAACCTCTTGATCTCCCTTGCTGTCCTAAGCTACAAATAAATAACCCCTATGTGTTTTGATTTATAAAACCTTTGTTGATGTTCAGGTCTTTATTACATTTTCAACACAGAAAACATTAAATGGAAAAATAAAAAAAGTAAGAAACGTTGGTTTGGTGATGGTAAGCCACGTTTATAATGACAGTTAATGAAGTGGAAGGGAACATTCCAGAAAGAGAGGGAAAGACCAAATAAAAATGAGAAGTGAAAGAAACAGTTAACCATGAATTGGAGGAAAGGCAAGAGACATGAAGCATTCTAACAAGGTTATAAACTGCCCAAATCAGAAAATTGTTTAGGGCCACTGGATAGCAAGAGTGATAAGAATTTTGGATAACTGGCAAAATGGTTGGAACTAGCTAAGAATTCCTGTGAGCTAGCTCACTCCAATCTTGTATTTTTAAGTGGCGCTGCTATGAGTCTCTGGCATATTCTTGTGCGAATGATTGGTTTTATTTTTTATTCTCTAGGACTCCTCAGAAGTAATATGATATTCAGCAGTCATATTTCAACTTGGCTCATTTTTTTTTTCAGAATTTCTGTTTTTCCACCTATTAACTAAGAACTGTATGATTCTCTGATATTAGATGGTATCAATTCAGATTCTACCAATAGTATTTGTTCATTGTGTGACTTTGGAATAGCATATTAACATCTTTAAGTCTTCCTTTGCTTATTTAAACATTAATACAATCACTTGAGTGCCTGCATTGTAGAACTGCTTAAAAATTAAAACAGAGCATCTCTGTAAAGCAAACTTAGCAAAGTTCTAATGTGTAATACTTACATGGGTGCTTTTATTTCCAAATGAGCTAGCTTTCATACATTTGAAGGGGCAATCCAGCATTCAGAAGTAGGATTTGGAAACAGCTGGAAATAATAATTTTCAGGTTTTATTAGGTACCAGATAAACACTACTGAAAGAAAATACATGTTTTAAGTGATGTGGAAAGTCGATGTTCTGTCTTCTAATTCAGGGGGTGGTAACTTCTTATAATTCTGTAAATCAAACTTCTCAGAACTAGCATGACTTTCTATCAGACAATTAGGAATATTTTGACATCAGTGTTTTAGATGGCTTCTACCAATTTAGCAGGTTACAGTCAAAAACTTGGTCAAGGTTTTCAGATATAAACTTTACTTTTTGGAGTATAGATAAATCTGCACGTAAAATATTCCATAAGATAGACATATAAATGACCCAGACAACTGAACAGGTAGTGCGTTCTAAATGTTTTCTGTTCTCTTTTAAACTCTATTATGATTAAATTCTCTGACATGGTGAAAGGCTCGGTTTGTAGACATGATGCACACACAAACATTTCTGAATCAAACAAAGGGAAAAATTTCTGGTCATTTTATGTGCATTTTTGTCAATATGATCACAAATACAGAGTTAGCCATGTAATTCCAAGTGAGACATGATCTCACCAGGGGTTTGTTCTTTGACTAAATTACGGAGTTCCCACAAAGGACACGGAAGCTCGTGCTGTTTGTGTGCTCCTGTCTCCTTGCTGATGTCAGGCATTTGTACCCAGAGGTCCCTACCAACATTTTTTGGAACAAATGTTTTGTGGGTATTTCACTGATTTTTGTCCCAAAAAGCCATTTAGTGGTCAAACTGGAAACCAAGAATGGAATAAGTCACCTTATTAGTTTTTTTTTTCTTTTTATAAATCAAAAGTGTTTATTGTGTCTGATGAGTTTCACTAGAAAAGAGAGGAGCAGAAAGTGTCACCTGGAACAATTTTTCAAAGTGCACTTAGTCCCTTGGATTCTTAAGGAAACATTGCTTAGAACAGGCCCTCCGTGCGGTGACACAGGACACATTTTCAACATCCCCCACCATGACTATGTCAAATATTTTCCATTCTCTTTAAGACTCTGCTCCTGGGTCCTCTCCTTACTGCCCATTCCTATGTAACAGGAAAATGACTTCACCAACTTCTTACACTCAATTAAGTCTGGAGACTTGATTGTATTGTGCCTTGGACCATTCTTTCCTTGAAATGGTTTTCTTCTCAGCTCTGCTGTCTCCCTTTCCCTCCCGGCTTTCCTTCTTAATGGATCTCTGATTGTTGTGGGTTCTGATCCCCAAGTATCTCAATTTCTTCCTTTTTCTGTCTTCCTCAGGTTCATGCCACACACTGTCTACTGCCCTCCCTGTCTCCCACCTGGTTGCTTCCTTCTCATCAGCAGCACCACACACTTCAGTGCTGAGCTGAAATACTTTATGTCATACCAATCAGATGGTGGTTCACCTCCAGGACAGAGCCTTTTTCCGCTCCCTGAGAGTAATGTAAAGTGTTCATGATGGTTTACCAGAGGTCCTTCACCACTGCAGGTCTATTTCCTAGTTGTCTTTGTCTTTGTCTCAGATCCTCAGATGAGCTAAGGGAACTTTTTTTTTTTTTTTTTTAACTTTTCCTGCTAACTCCTATTCAGTACTAACTCAATTTGTCTCCACCAGTTTCCTTCAGGATAGAGTGAGCGTATAAATTGCACCCTTGGGAAATGTGACTCAGCCATTAACTACTGGAGAATGGATTGAGTCACTGGGGAACAAAAACAAACCTATCCATGGGTTTTAAGAAGTTAAGAGCCTACCTACCAGTGGAAATGGCTAAACATGAAAATAAGTTCAGTCACTGGTAGAATTTAAGTTAAATATTTATAGTCTTCTTAATTCAGAAGGATTTACGGGCTTTTATGGAATTATAGGAAAGTATTTTAAGACTCTCAGATAAGTCATTTTTCAGTATCCCTCTAACACGACAGCTTCTTGCTATTAAATCCAGTTCTCATTAAATCCAGTTACTTTTTCCTTCCATTAATTAAACAAAAAAGTGCTTCAAATACTGCTCGTTGGCACAAAAAAAAAAAATGCTCCGAGGTGTGTATGATTAAACGAGAATGTACATTGGTACATTAACTTTGGCCCATTTTACTTTTAGTAGCAACACCAAAGGGCCTATTTTTTTAACCCAAAAATTAGTAGCTAGAGGCTCTCCATGTGTCTTTATGTGCTTCTTCTAGTCCTAGTTGCTTTCAAGTAGAGTTTTCAGTGGGATCTTCACTGATTCTGGGAGGTTCAAGCAATGCATTGATAATAATAAATTAAGATATGCTACATCTGGAAAAACCAATATACAGAGCAAATTCTGATACATGATTAATGATGCAGAGTGGTGTAGCTCACAATAGTCAGTTGTATACATATCTTCCAACACTGCATACTTAGCCCTCATTTCAGTAACCTGAAATGCTGGTGATAGGAATATTTATCCTGCAGAAATTGGAAACTAAAAAATCAGTCCTTTTGTTATTCTAAGAGAACCTGTTATTAAAATTTACCAGCACTCCATCCCTTATAAATACACTGACCTTCTTGTTCAACAGTCCTAGCTGATACCTGCTGTCCCGTTGACTCAGGATTATAACATTTGTCCCTCCCCTTTTCACCATTCACATAGCAGATTAAATAATGGATATTAAAAATACTGAAAGACTGGAGATTTTTCACAGGAAAAACTGAGTTAGAGGGTAAGAAGTGACTGCAAGATATCTTTATTTATCTGAAGAGCTGACAGCTGGAAGTGGTGCAAAAGTTGTTTTGAAGAGCTTCTGGGGACAGTATCAGGACAGGAAAGTCTTAGGAAATCCACAGGGAGACACATTTTTATCTGAGTTTAGGAAGGACTTCCTCCTTGCTAATGTGGAGTCACCATAAGACAGGAACAGAATACACGAGCATCCAGGAGGTCCTAATCCATGAAAATGATCAAAGACTGAGTCACCAGGAGAGAACATGGTAAAAGGACTTTGGAAATTGTTCTCGCATTTCTGATGATGGCTGTTAGGAGCTGAATCTTCTCACAACATTACTCAACTCAGTCATCTTGCCAATTCTCAGAGGGGGCTCACTTGCTCATGTGTATTGTGGGGAGCAGATATAAAAATCACTGAAAAAGGAATGATTGCTTCAAATTCAGAAAGAGAAATCTAAACAGAAATTTTTATGATACTTCACTATTAAATCTAACTTTAGAGAAGATAAATGTTAACCAGTTCACTACTGATATCAGATTTTGCCATGCATTAGGATAATTGGTTTGAGCACAGTTTTGCTAAAGAACGGAAGGAGCTAGTAACTTTAAAATTGGAAGTGTTGTGAGAGCCTTGCAGGGGGAACACGCTGTTTACTAGCCAGGACTTCAAACACTTCCTCCATATCCCATGGTAATCAGGCAGAGGGAATAACAGGAAGCTGTCAGATCTCAAGAATGAATGGCATCTGTGACTTGTGCTCCTGTAAGTCTAGCTGACAGCATAGTTTTACCTGCAGAAGAAGCTGAAACAGAACAACTTAACTGTTTCTGGGTTTTCTGGGTGGGGTGGTGTGTTTGTTTTGAGCAAGGCTCTCCTTATATGGTTCAGGCTAGTATTTGACTCTCCACGTATCCCAGGCTGGTCTTGAACTTGTGATCTTCCAGTCTCCAGAGTATGGAGATTACAGGCATGCACCACTATGCCTGCTTTACAGTGGCTTTGCTTTGCTTCTCTCTCTCTCTCTGTCTTTCTTTCTTTCTGTTGTTTTATTTTTTGAGACTAAGTCTTGCTATGTAGTTCAGGCTGGTCCTAGACTCACTGTATAGCCAAGGCTGGCCTCAAACTCACAGAGATCCTCCTGCCTCAGCCTCCCAAGTACTAGAATTACAGGAATGTGCCACCACACCTCAATTGTTTTTCTTTTTGTTTTACAGTTTAACAGTTTGGGGCTACAGAAACTTATATCAAAATTAAAAATTCTGTCCACTACCTAGTATCTACATGGTACTGCATAGAAATCAGATAGTTCTTTTTTCTCTGTTTAATTTACTGAATTAATCTGTTTGACTATCAGAATAATATCTTGTACCGTTCTTCTATAAGATAAATGTTTTATTTGTATATCTTTGACCTTGCCTAACACCTGTCCATTCCTTGCGCTTCTGAATCCCTTTAATAATTGCCATCTTCTTTTGTTCTTCTTTTACTGTCTAGAAACTTCATTCTCATCCACCAACTCCCATCTCTTTTTATATTTTCTCAATAACAATAGAAATACTTAGCTGGCATTTATAATGTTCTGGTACTGTTTTATGTGCTTTACAAATATAAACTCATTTATTTCTTGCTAAACTGCATCACATAGATAATTTTATTATATTCCTTTCACAGATTAGGGGATTGAGGTGCAGAGTAGTTTTAAAGGTAGGCAATGGACATAGAGGCTCCCTAGCCCAACTCTTTAGGACAACAAGTTGTCACATAACAATTTTAAAATGAATGGCACAAAGGGTAGTGTTTCTTTACTCTCTCTATGCAAATGTGCTTTGTTTCTGCTCTTTTTCTTTAAAATTCAAATTCTACTTTTTATTTTTAAAGTAGTAAAATACAACAGAACAAGATGGAACAAAACCAATTGAGACAGTGTAGTGAAATTGGTACAGAACTTCATAGCAGGTTACCAGGATAACAGTAATAGGTACCGTAGTATATCTCATTTTCTTCACAATAGTTGTTCTTTCAATCAGGTATAGCAAAATCAAAGGAAATACAGAAAATTACAGAACTTATCAAAACAGAATATTGAAAAGAGCAATACCATTAATCAGAACAAAGCAAAACAGTGATAAAAATATTTGCCTTCAAAAAGATGGTACAAGGAAATCCCCCTTATTTGCTATATTGCACATAGTCAACCTCAAAAGAGATGCTCAGATCTTTGGCTCCCACTTGCTAACAGAGGGGGGTGGGGGACCAATATGAATGCTTGAATCTCAGCCTGTGAGCCGATAAGCTCACAGACACCAGGGAAGTAGGCTGGCTGCTTGTTTTCCCAGTGCCCTAAGTTTCAACATGGCACAGATCTCAGGAGACGCTGATGGTTCTCTCCCTGGGGTGGCCATGGCTTACCGGGCCACAGTTGCTTACCAGGGCCTCAAATTCTACTTAATAACATACATTCTCACAAACTTTGCCACAGACCCCTAGTCAAGTTAGTATTAAAAATGTATTCTTTGGAACACATTTTATACATTTACATTCTTTAAAGACTAGACTCTATTGCATTTTATGAAAGAAATGACATTTGTGCATTTTGTGAATCCATAGTCTATCACTCATTACACTTGCCAAAAATTAAACTCACTCACCTGGTTCTTTGGTCCACAATGGTGCTGCCCAACCTGGGAGGATTTTGCTTCTCAGGAGACTTTGGATATACTTCATCAAATGTTTTTAGCTGTCAAAACAGAAGCATTTGGGTTACACTGGCATCCAGGGAGATATGTTTAGGAATAGTAGTAAACATCTTATAAGCACAAAACATCTTCACATGACAAGGTAAAATATGGTCCAAAACATAAAGGTTGAGAAACTCAGGCCTGAAATATTCTGCTAAGGGCAATTTAGGTACCTCTTCAACGCTGCTACAAAAGCTACCTAGAAGTGTGGCAGTCTACACCTGTAATTTTAACAATCAAGGGCAGGACTATGAGACAAATGGGTTGCTTTTTTGTTCAAAGTTGGCCAGGAACATGCAGTGAGACCTCTTCTCAGAGAACAAAGAAATGAAAAAAAGAAAAGAAAAGAAAGGAAAAGAAAAGAAAAAAGAAATAAAAGCAAAGGAAAGGAAAAGAAAAGCTTATAGAAACACTATATAAATATGATGGAAGCTCTTTTGTATTATTATTAAATATCTATATATTTTATCTTCTCTTGTGGTTTACAGATAACTTAGACTTACAACTGAGTCCCAATACCAATATATTTTGACTATATATGATTATGATTGAAGACTTCTTCAGTGCTATATTATTTACTACACATTTTCCCCAAGAATTGGATGTCGAGTATGAACTGTATGTATCTGGCAGTATTCTAGAGGAAGAAATAGTTTAGAAATAGGTTATGATTAAGTTTTGGATTCATAGTAGTATTATTTTAATTCATACCTGCTGAAAAGTTAAGGGATTTATGTTTCTTGTAGCTTATATTGTTTCATACATAATAAGAGCAAACAGTGGTCTATTTATGAAGAAATTAGGCAAAGTCTTCTGCATAGCATAGGAAAAAAAGAAAGGAGCAAGAAATGATGGTGTCACTCTTTTTTGTTTTTTAACTATTTGAAACCACTGATCAGTAACATCAGTAAACAAAAAGAATCAGTGGCTGCTTCAATACTAGATTCCATGCTCTCCCCATGGTTTGTGATAGAACCATGTTATTAAAAATGATACAGTCTTCATATTTATCAAAATTAATTATTTTTAATAGAAATGACATACAGACATAGTTGCAAGACATCTATTTAATTAAAAAGTGTGGTAACATTTTAAGTGACAAAGTTTTTCCACATTAAATCAATCAAACGAACAAACAAACGAACAACGGGCTTTTTCCCTGGATTCCCATGTGCTTTCTCATACATCATATTTTTCCATTCGGCAGCAGAGTTCCTTGAAAGTTGGGTGCACACTGTCTGTATTTATCCTTACCCTTATCCATTTTTCTTAGTCTAACCAGGCCTTCATCACCAAAATTTTATTGTGACATCTTTCTTCAAGATCACCAGTGAAATACTATTGTCAAATCAGTTTTCAATTCTTAGTGTTTGCCTTGACCTATCATTAGGATATGACACCAACAACCACTTCTTTTTCCTGTAATACTTTTGTATTATGTCACATCTTTGGTTTGTTTGCTTTCTGGTATTTACTTCTAGCAATTCTCCATCTTTGTCTCTCATGTTGGATCCTCCTCATCTTCCCAATCTCAAGTTGGGTTGCCCCAGGCCATAGTTGCTGGAACCTTCTTTTTTCTGATTTCTCTGACTTCCTGTGCACACTTTTCAGTGCTCATGGTATTAACACCATGTATGTACTGATAGCTTCTCTTCTCAGACCTCTATTCTTGGAGTTTTTCCTGAATTCTAGAGTGATATTTTGCCTGCCTGGCATCTTCGTTTGTTGTCAGAGAATGGATCAAATTCACCACAATAAAAAATCAACTATTGCATTAACCAGGCCTTCGTTAATTTCCTTCAATTCCACTATCTCAGTATAAAGCACCCAGTTTCCTAAAAATTTCAACACTTGCATGTTTAGTTCACTCCATGTTATCAAACTTCCTAGTAAGAGAAGAGTGCTCATTGAACAAGAAACTTCTTTCCTCTTTTGCCAAGCTGCTGCATAAATCCAGGTCCTTCGAGAAGAGCAGAACTTTGTCCTGAAGAATGCTACTGAGGTTGTCACACATTTCTTTGGAACTTAAATGAAATAATGTTGGGCAAGAAGCTATTTATCTTAAGTGTAGGATTACATAGTCAGACAGGGGTGTGTTTGCACAGAAAAAATATTTACTTTGACAAATAATGGAGCATGGACCTTTAAGAAGCTCATAGTTGGATAAACTTGTACAAACTCTGGAAGCCTTAGTAAGAGAAGATTCCGCCTCCTGGGCTAATCAAATTTAGGGACAACTGGGGACCGCTGTGTGATTTGGGGAGATTATCTCCATTGAAGAAGATCGTAGAGGGGTGACCAAATGACAGAGATGGAAATGGGGTTGGAAAAGGGTATTTCTCCTTGATTCTTGTTTTCTTTTATCCGCCATTGGCAAGGCTACCCACCACGAGGGGGCATGGGAACCAGTAAAAGAAAGTGTCCATTCACTAGAGTGAAGTGGCGGATTCAGCAGAGTATTGTCTGTGGTGAATGTGTCCGGAAAGGCAAAGGGCGAGATTCTGCTGTGGGATTTCTCATCTCCATGGCGGAGGTGCTGACAGCATCACAGAGTGCTGAATGGGCAAAAAGAAAAGAACCCTGAGATGCCTACACTTCTGTGCTCCTGCAGGAAGAAAAGCAATAGGTTTGGATTTGAACTTCATTAGCTCTTACTAAGGTAAGACTGTGTAGTGGGTTACAAGGCATTCCCATGCTGTCATTGCTTCTCTGCTCTCTTAATGTCATTCTGTGTGTGTGTGTGTGTGTGGGCACGCTGCTCACAGTACCTTTGCAAGTCTTCCATTGGCTCAGTAGTCGTGCTTTACTTATTGTGGTTTGGTCAATGGTGGCGGCTGGTCTTTCTTTCTCTCCGATCATTTCTGGAAAGTGTTGAACCAAGTGGTGTAGGTATGAGAGAGCCATTTATAGGTCTGGAAAGGGAAGTAACATTCAGAGAAAGAGACTGAGAGGATGATGACTTAAGCAGCTGAGCATCACTCACTGACGTGGGACAGTGTGGAAGAGGTGAATCTTTAATTTCCTGTGGAAATTGTCATTCATAAAACTGTCTGGTTGGATGTCTGTCACTCTTCCACTGTCGCGACGAGACAACAAAAAGGCATTACGAATTTGAGACTGTGTGAGGAAATATGCTGCTATCAATTTGGAATTAACTACATCCTCACAAATAAAAGCCGAGAGAGCAACACTCTAAAAACACCTTATGAAAACAACTGTTGAGAGGTAACTTGAACAAGTAACAAGCTCTTTGAGCATGGATGTCTCATTAGGAATACAAGCACCAGGCTTTCTAACTGTTAATGTGTTCCTTCTGTTCATTGTTTTCATTTCGATTCATAATCTTGACTGTTGCTATGGAGTAAATAACACCTACTGTAACACCCCCTGCCTGCAGGTTTCCACTTTACTAGGAGAAGTGGCAGAGTGAAAGAATGCCTCTTTCTAAATGGAAATTCTAAGACCATAATAGATGCATGTCCAAGAGTTTAACCATAAATGTTATTTTATGAAAGACAATAGTCTTTTCCTTTTGAAATCCTTGGAATAGACCAGACAGCCCAAGGACACAAGGGCCAATATTCCCAAAGGTTGCAGAAGGTAAAGCTCAAATTGCCTGCTCATTAGCAACATGACCTTCCCGAGTTATGTGGCTTCTCTCTGCCTCCTTTACAACCACTTTGAATAGTATCTATGTCATGGAGATTATTTAATCTCTTTTGATATGGTACCTGGCACATAGGGAACACAAGCTAAGTAGAGGTGCAATTTGTATTAGTTCTATTTTAGAGTGGGAGGAAATTCTGATAGAGGTAGGGAAAGTGGTCTAATAGTTAAACCCAGAGTGACATCCCTAATGACTAAATGCCAAGGAGCACAGGTTTTGTGCTGAGGTTTCTTAAAAAATGCAAACCACTTGCAGTTTTGTGTTGAGGAAAGTGGAATAAAGTTTCAATATCGAAGTTGAAGTTCAGGTGACTTGTATCACCCCTGATCTGCTGCTGTCAGGGTTTTTTGACCGGTACTGTTCAACTATTAGCTTTTAGACATTGGCCTCACCCCTCAGATGAATCCAATCTGTGGACCGGCGACGTAGCTGAGGTCAGGGAAAGTATGTTGGAATGGGCCGACATGAGGGTCAGGAAGGCTAAGCACCAGGACATTCTATTATGCTTACGTGGTATAATAAAGACAAAACATCTCACATTTTGATGTTTTAAATACAACTACATAAAAACATCTGCTTTGAGATGGTTTTACCAAATGGCTTCACCTGCACTATCACCATTATTGCTTTTACCAAAGTAGAAATTTCTCTATGAATAGTTGAGTTTCAGACAAACACTACACACTTTGAAGAGACACTGGTTATTTTACTGTGTTACCTGATTTATCTCTCAGACTTTCTGTTTTTGAAGGGGTAAGGGAAAAAAGGGGCTCAACAGCTAAATCTGAGTTTGTGTCGGTAAACGTCAGAGATGAGATTCACACAGAATCAGTCTGACTTCAAATATCAATTCTTAACGATTAAGAGAAAAGCATTATATGGCTTACATAACAGTAAGTAATGTATCTGGAATGGGAAATTGTGGTAAGAGCATGCCAAGATGGTTAGAAGATGTAGACCATCAGAACATGAATTTAACTTGCCTTTAAGAAGCAGAATCTCCAATGTCATTTTGGGTGGGGACACTGTGGGACCCAAGATCACGGAGGCAGAATCCTGTGCTGTCCTGGCAAGCTTCCCAGTGTCAATATCCTGATTTTTCCTTAAGGGTCCCTCAGAAAATTTATATCCACTCTGAGATGTTTTCCTTTATGTTTTAAGTTTGACCTGTGCTCAGAATTACAAAATGTATATGAAAGTTAGCTAAAATAAAGAAAAATAGTGGAATGAAAAAGGTGCCCACAATACTGCAGCATGAGGTAGGAGGGTCTGTCCTGCTGGCATGATGAATACTACCAATCATTTTTATTTTAATTAGAAGATTCAAGTATTTTGCCTTTAATGCAAAGTTGAAATCTTGCTAATACTGTTTCTTTTCAATTCTTTTGGGCAGATTTTCACCACTGTCAATTCCACAGTATTGGAGTTAATACTAAGTATAAGTTAATGATAAATAACATCAAATAAGTTCTCTTAACATCTTGGCATTAAAAGCCAGCTTCAGAGTTACTTGCTTTGATCTCCTAACAAATGCAGGAGATGCTTCTATACGTTTATAAAACCAACTTTCCAAGTCTGGGTAAATAATCTCAGTCTTCAACTTTTAGAGATACTCTAAAATGTTCTTTTTTGACACAGACTTTAAGCCTACATCTCTTAAAATTCTCTAAACAAATTCATGCCTCCCCTCTGTGATAGAGTAGTTTCCCATCTCTACTGCATGAATGCGTAGTGCTGTACATCTCCATGCAAAAGTCTCAGCTCCCTGGGGCCAAGTCATATCCTAATTGTTTCAGGTCACATAGGTCACCCAATACAGGGAACACAGCAGGTCCTCAATAAAGGTTTTGGATGCACAAGTGCACACTTTCACAATTTCCTTTTGCATTCTTCTTCCTGATATTCGTTATCCTGTCTTTTCACATTACAGAGAATTCTCTCAAGAAATTAGATACCCAGAAGCCAGCATTACCCTGCAGATATGAAATAGCTCCAATTAAACAAACTTTTATTACTTTCACTGGGAATACTGTGGGGATGAAAAATTATTTTTGTTGAATCATTGCCTTGATTTTTTGAGAAAGATGTTTTCTCCAGCTCATTTGCCACTGTTCTTGTCTCATTGCTTGTCTTTGCTAGATGTCTGGGCTAAACAGGATCAGCTTTTAGTGGAATCAGTACCCAAACTTCTCTGCCTGTAATGCCTCAAATCTTAGAACTGAGGATGTTTGATCTTACATGCATTTCCTTCTCTGTGTTCTGAGATGGGTCACTGCTTAGAGCTCCCAAGTAAGTGGTTTTAATGTACAGCTCAGGATATTGACCAGCATTTACTATAATTAATCCCAGTCTAGGGGACTAGACTTTGCCTTTTCTTTTCCTGAGCTCACATCTGAAGACTCATCCTTACCCTGATTTTACCTCCAACAGATATTTTGCTCAGGTCAGTTTAAACATTGGTGACTGATTGCAAAAAGTTTTTCATTGCCTCTTTCTTGCACTATTTATTACCTGAGTAACCCCGAAGCAATCCATCAATCTAATTAGAGATCAGTTCTTTGTCTTTAAAGTGGGGCTGATACTGATACTTGGTTCTCAGGCTTGGTGAGAGAGTTAAGCAAACTCCTAGATATTAAGAACATGGTACTTAAGAGCAATTTTATCTCTGACTAGGGATTGTGCCTGGCACTTACGCACTCACAGTCTGGGGATTTCATCCCAGGGTCTCGCTAAGTTTTTGACAAATGTCTTTGATGTGCTAATACTTGCCTATCTCATGATATATGCACTACCTGTGCCCACATCTCTGAGATTCCCAACTCTGTATTATTCCTTCCTAATATTCCTTGTTCTCTTTTCTGCAGAGTTTGAAGAGCCTTGCCACCCTTTTTTGTCTGTACTAACTCCAATAGCTCCATGGCATTATACATCCCTATAATCACAGATCTTCCACATACCTGGTGAATACATCACTATAGTGGCCATCCTAAGTTTTTGGTGTTACAATTTCTTAGTGTGACTGTTATATCACCTATCAATCCATTGCCTCAGATTTGATACTTAGGCAGGCATGACTATCTTCTTTCTAAATCAATACTCTCAGATCTTGGAAAACATTCTCTTAGTCTCTAGACCCCACAAGCAAGGCGCCATGAGTGCTGTCTTTCATGTAAAACTAGCTTTCTCTTCAACAGTAGCAATGATCTTCAAGGCTGGGAGACTCATTACACTGAATATCTTCCGTCCACAATGCTAGAAAGATACACCTCTCTGCATAGAAGACACAGTTTTCCCTGAAAAATTCTGGGCTCTAGAGATACTGGTGGGAATGGATGGTTTATCCTTGTATAGTTCCTTTGGAAATGCAGATGTACCCCCTTAGGTTGCAAAACAATCCTAAGGTTTATTTATTTATTTTTAATTGACAAGTGACAATTTCATGTTAATTGTTGTAGGAAATGGTTTTGAAATATGGATACTTTATAGAATGGCATTACTTCCCATACCATTAATATTTTTACAGAGAGAATATTTAAAATCTATTTTCTTAGCAGTTTTCAAGAACGCAACCAATAATTAGCTGCAGTACTATTGCAGGTTTGAACTCATTTCTCCTTTCGGACCCAAATCTTACATAATTTTAACAACAGTGACTCAGGTATTCTTTCATCTGTGGTTTTATCCCGGGAACGTACCTCCTTACTCACAGTTTTAGTGTGAATTTCTCTTTATTTTACCAATGCTGTGCTGACATTGACATAAAGTCCTCTTGTGAGGGTTTTTGTTCTCCATCCTCATCCTTTCTGTATCTGATAATCAATGTTAAAATAATCGGAATGCAAGTCTGGTCAAAAGTGTCCTTGAGAAGACCGACGCTGATTTTCCTTGTTTCTCCGCAAAAATAACCTTGAGCTATTCACAAACAGATTGTCTGTAGTAGAGATTAGAATGTCTCCAGCTACCTAATCAGGAACCTAACCTATACACCTGGGCCTGCACACACACACACACACACACACACACGCACACACACACTGTTTTCCAGCAATGAGTCTCTTTGATTAGGCTTAATTCCTCCTAAGACTCAAGCTTCTGACTGCAGGAGCAATTCATGCCAAGACAGTGCTGTGTACTTTGCATCTGTGCAGGAGGAAGCTTGATCCTTGCAGCTTTCCTCAGGATGCTGTGACATCACCATGCTGGATTTGTTTATCTTCATGTTAGAACATTTTGGCCTAATTCCAAAGGGCATCCAGAGACTAGGAACCTTTCCTCTAGTCTGCCCACTGTCTGTGCAGTCTCACAGTTGGAAACATCCTTCCTGGGAAGAGCCATTGCTCCATCAGCTCTCACAGAAAGCAGGCCTCAGGTCTGGGCTTCGTTTGGCCTGTTCTTTGCTAGCACTTTAATGGTTTCACTTGGTTGGGATTTGCTGGTCAACTCCTTTTGCTTGTGCTCAGTGCTGTATACATCAAGGACTGATATTTGAAGTAGAGTAGAGTAGATATATCTTAGGAAAACTTTAGCACCACTTCTCGGACTGAAATACTTGCTTATAGTCTAGCGTGTGCAGTGAGGAATAGTACATAACCTTCAATCTAGAAATCTGGCTCCAGCTTTATACACACAACTACGCACATCTATGGATATGACATTCACTTTCACTTGCCATCGATAACTTCAGAGAGCTGGCTTGCAATTCTAGCTCTTTAGACAACTCTCTGACATATGGTACACTGCTTAATTTTTCTAACGTTTAGCATTAATTTCTAGAACATGAAAGATGTAATAAGACTTGGTTTTCAGGGTTTCTATTAGTAGGCTGAGGGCATTTGACACCAATCTCCTCTAAGAAGAGATCAGGCAGTGTGGGGTCCGGCTGGAGGAGTCAAAGACATGAAAGGCAGAAGCTGGAAGCAGGCAGAGAAATCCTGATTGCATCACCATCTGCTTTCAGGCTGCCCTTCAAGGTGACACCACACCAACTACTTCCCTGCAGTTACTGACTTCCTGGCCAGTGGTGCTTAGAGTTGAGATTCTGATCTCATTCATTCAAATGCAAACAGAGGTCACAAAGAATCCTGCTCAGGAAAGAAGTGAATGCACAGGCCTGCAGATGGTTCTGCAATGCTGAGGTCACCCTGTCCTCCAGAACCCAAACACCCAGGAGAACATGGGAGGCCTGTGAGGTGATGGGACAGGTCTTGGACTTCTTTGGTTTTTATGAGATATTAGTAATATTTAGCTAAATATGAATAATGGGACAATATTTCCTTACTCTATTATGTGTTAGTTCTTAATAGTTTGTGAATCAAGCAGCTGGCACACAACACTTACAACTTGATGATCGGATGCTAACTTTCTTCCATGAGGGCATTCCTTTGTATAGGAAAGTTATATGATGTTAGGGGCTTTAAATGGCAATAAACTTTATGCTTCTCAGCAAAAGAGCTGATATTTCTTTCCCTGATTCTAAACTCTATTAATGGGAAAAAAAATAGTTTTCATTTATAGCATAATCTTTCCATGGATACTTTTAAACACTACAGTACTCCCAAAGCCTATCAGTTGAATGAATTTTTCATAAAAAGATATCTATCATTCAAGATGACATTTTGATTAATTTGAAGCAAAGGGTAATTTTATTATCACAGGTCACATTAATCTCATCCCTGACCCCTTTTTCAATCAACCTCAAATCAAGAGACCATGTGATTTGCAGTTAAAATTGCAATAAATAATCTTTAATAAAATCAGCAGTTAAAACTTAATTGAATTTTCAATTTATATTGGAAATCTTTTTTCATGTGACTATGCTGTATACATTTTTGCCCAAGCAAGAAATTTTAATTTGTGAGTGGGGAATCTATTTTTTTCAAACCCAGCACCATTCAAATCTTCTTGAGCCTCTATTGGGTGCTGGCTAAATTAGCTCAAGGAACTAAAGTTCAAATTCCTAAACTATTTTTTGCTCAACTACCCAGAATCTTTCCCTTGATTACACAATTTTCATCTGTTAGCTTGAATTCAAGGAATGGAAATCATTCTGAATAAGCTGTAATGTAAGAACGAGGTGTTCTTTCAAGATCCTAGATGTGTGCTAAACCAAGCGGCAATTCGGTTTATTGCTACTTTCTTTTTTAAGTCTTTTCTGTGACCCCAGCTTCCTTCATTAGCCTAGGAAACAAGAATTACAAGAGCCAAGTTCTGGGAAGTGCTGCTGTGTGGATGCTAGGAAGGCTTTTTAATGCAGCTGCCTTTCTTTGGAATCCAGTAGCACCACCTCCTCACCGATAACTACTACACCAGAGACATCTGCTTGCCAAGAGAGCCATCCTGGGAGACTCTTTGTGGTAGACTTGGAAGTCGGGGCCCCTTAAATGGCAATCATGACAGTCCTTATAATACCTCAGATATAGTTAAATATTACTTGATTGCATTAAAGAATATACAACAGTGATATCTGCGATCCTTCCCCGACCGTTACAAGCATTGGTAGATTTGACTAAATAATACCTTAGAGATACGGTGCAAACACTTTATTGTGAGGTTTAAGGGAAAAGTACTCCCATCTCCCCAACCTCATTTCCCTTGGTCATCAAATGAATATTTCAGTCTGAGAAGTGCTGGGGCATAGCATCTCCCTTTATAAGGACGTTTTCACTCTTTGGGGCTGCTACTGCTTGTACAAACATTCATAGATAATGAAATTCTTATCTTCTAAATCAGGAAAGATTTATTTATTTGTTTTTTCGGCACCACCATACCAGAATCAAACGTGTAAGTAGAAGAGAAAGCATAGAAAATTAGATGCATGGAAATCCCACTGTTTATCAAAAAGGCTTACATTGGGCAACCACTCATGTCTTCTAGTATCTACAGCAAGTAGCTATGCTTTCCTGCCAAGGGACCTCGAAAAGGCACATGCTGATAGAAAACTCATCTTGTGTGACAGGCAGGAACAGCTTAATGTGCTGCTGTCTTTAGAGGCAGTCTATCCGGACCTTCCTAGGAGAATCTTTTGTCTTTCACTGTAAGGCCTTCTCAATTATCTGTATTCACCCGGGAAGTGGAAATTGAACCAACAGCCAATAACACTTGCTTTATTTCCTCCCCCTAATAAAGATACCCTGAGTTTTCATTTGACAGTTTCAAACAGAAACACAATCATTTAAAGGTCAAAGAAGTTGTAGAAACTATCCAGGGAGTTCCTGGTCTACGGGCAAATCAGTGATTCCCGGCAGATGGAGGAGACTAATAAATAGACACTCTCTAGATTGCCAAAGAGGGCAGTTCACAAGCAGTTCTCACAAATAGGAAAATAGCAACAGAGATAGTATTTGGATTTTGAAATACCATAAATACAAAACTTTGAGAAAATTAAAAGTCACATTCACATAAGCTTTCCATAAATCGCATTTGTTTTTAGAAGGAACAGTTCGAATCAAATAAAGCGACTCTCAAATGACACTAAGTTGGAAGTATTAAAGGTTAGTCATAGGTAACCTGGCATTTAGAACCAATGCAAAAAATATGTGGTTGTCAAAAAATGTTCTATAATAAAAAGTAAGTGCTGAGTACCACATGACTTAGTAGTACCTGCAGCACTTCTGGGCAGTTTTGTCATGTCTCCCTGAAGGTTATGAAAGTTGAGGTATTTAGATATTAAAGTGAATTCTTTAAGAACATAGTCTGGAAAGTAGCCATGTTACAATTCACAGAGAAACACGTTAGCAACCCACTTTTTCCCCATAAGAATCTGTATTTAATTGATAACATTGATCTGTGTAGGGTGATTCCACGTTCTATCATGATTTGATTCAGTTGTGAATGTAATCGCAGGTCCAAGTCATATTGTGATTAAATATTTACCAGTACTGCTTTCTGGGAGAGGAAGTTTGGGATTGTCACTTTGTTTTACTCTCGTAAGTAGTCCAGTGATCTGCATTTCCAGATAAACAAACATTAAGCTCCAAAAGGGTTGATTAACTTGGGCAAAAATGTGAAGTCTTACTAGTGATTAAGCAAACACATGAACTCACATACACATCTGCCGGAACCTAGTCTCAATTCTTAAGATATTAAATCAGTAGGTCTCAGGCTCGAGTATGCTGAAAAATCTACTGGTGCAATCAAAGTAGAGTGACTGAAAGGTGTCCCAGGGTTCCACACGTGTCGGATAGCCCCCAGGCATTTGAAAGTGAGTTGTGACAAGATCACACTTCTGAAAACACCACCATGCTATTCTGCTTGCGGGGCCTCTAGGTGAGATAGTACAGTCCATCATACATATTTATTAAGAATTGTAACCAGGCATGGTGACACGCTGCTGAAATCGCAGCACTCTGGGAGGCTGAGGCAGGAGGGTGCAAGGTCAAGTCCAGTCTGATGACATAGTTATGTAATAAGACTTTGTCTCAGAATAAAAACAAGTGAGCTGGGGACATAACACAATATGATGGTCCAGGTTCAAGGCTCTGTATCACACACACACACACACACACACACACACACACACAGATACATGCAAACAATTGGTTAGGGTCATCTATATAAGCAAATGTACATCGTAAATCCATACATTTAAAGGACTATGCCCCCCCCCCACTGGGAATTGAACTCAGGACCTTACACTTGTCAGGTGGGTGCTTGGGTTGCTGAACTGTATCTCCAGCCCAAAGGATTACTTCTTTGGGTTTAAAATCTGTCAGTGTAGACTTCAAAGATATAGATATAGATATGTAGATATAGCTATATGCAAACGGCATGCTTTTTCATATTTTCTTTCCAAAATTGGTTTAAAATATTCAGATAAAAGAAAGATTCCTAAACCAAACTTTGCTACACTACTCCCCACACCAAGGATCCTGGCGGTTTGGTGTGGTCTGGATTGGGGAAGGGAAAAGGGCCCTGAGACAGGATCTCCTCCTTGATGTCTCTTTGGTTCCAATGCTGAATTACGCGGCCCTGATTTGTTACCAGCTGCTTTCATGATTTCACCAATTGGTCTCCAGTGGCCAAGTCTGATTCGACTCCTTTGTCCCCCCAACCCCTTGTTTTAAATGAGATCTGGTTTTACTTAGAGGAATTAAATGTCACTGTATTTGTTTCTGTGAATTGCTCCAACAAAAATTACAGCATCCATGTCTGACTTTAATGTCTGTAAGACTGTCTGCCTCTTTGGACTATTTATAGCTGCCTTTTAAAAGGTCTAATAAATGCTTTTAGATTGCTATTGGTTTGTTTTCTCTTTACAGAGCCTCAGACTTAGTACATTTCAAAGTAACAAACTGAAAATGGCTGTTTTCTTTTCTTCTTTCTTTTTAAAAAATGTTTTTTGCAAAACACGTGCATGTCTATTGTAAACTCTTAGAAATATAGAAAAAGGAGAAAAAGCTTAATCATACCACACCAAGATCACAGGTAATATTTTATTGTATATCACTGTGTCTTTTCCTCTGTTTAAATATGTTTTAATTTTAAAAATCATATTGTGTTCCAGTTGTTATGTAGTTCTGTTTTTAATTGTATTAAACAATTGGTTTAAAATTTTTTTCTGTAATTTTTTCCACTCCATCACTTTTGATGATCACAGAGTAATTATATGATTATAGCATTAACTATTAGCCAATCCCACATGTATTAGATAGTCAGTTTATAGCTAAATTTTGTCACTATGAATAGACTTCCAATGTAATCAAGCTTTTGTGCTCATTTATGGTAGTTTATTCTTCATTCATTCTTCTGAATGGTTTTTTACATGTGGAATTTCTGGTTTGAAGTACATAACAAATTTTACAGAATATTATCACAGGTAGCTAAGTGAACTTTAGAAATAGCTCAGATTAAATGTAGAAATAGAGGTACTTGAGAATGTCTTTTAAAGAAGACAATTTAATAAAATGCATTGATACTAAAGGAGTGACTTTGATAATCATGTAATGATAGGTCTTAAAATTTTAATTAAACACTAATCCTGGAACAAATTTTTTGAACTTCAGCTTATCCAGAGAGTTGTGTGGCACAATTTCATGAACTTGTTATACTGGAATCTACAGTTACTCCTAAGAAAGCCTGTAAATAAAAAGCATTTTTAAAATCTGTCTATAACCTGGCAACTACAGGACAAGAGAGGGAGAATAAATGGAAGGAATTGATGTCTGGTATTTGAAGTACTGTCAGAGTCATGGAACACTGGTTATTTTATTAGGACTGAAATTTCCTTGGAATATATTTTGTCTTTGTAGGGTTCAATTTTTATTCATTCATTTCTTTAAAGTAAAATCAGTAAATACCTGAATGCCATATATTGCATTAGCTGCTGTGAGTGTAGTGGCAAATTGAAATTGTGACCATTTTCTCACAGAGTTTGGAGTCTATCCCACGGACTAACCAAAGAACCCTTTGTGTAAACATCAATCTTCTGTGTTAGGGCAGGGTTTGGCCAACTTTCCTGTAAATAACCATAGGTAAGATAATAAGGAAGATAGTAAATGTCTTAGGCTTTCTGGACCATGTGGTCTTGGTTACAACCTTGAACTTTGCAGGTTTGAGTGATGTAAGAGAGGAAAGACTTTCCCTTTACCCTTTGAGGGTTCAATAAATAAGTCTATAAAATAAAGAGACGATATCAAGAAAAAGAATATGTAGATGGCATACATGCATATTTATGCATTGTGTGTATTGCGTTTCGCAGAAAAGAATGGATACTAAAAATTGTGAGATTTAATTGTTCACACACCCTATTCAAGGAGACATAGGAAGCATCTTAAGGAAAAATCAATGATTCAGGTAATAATGAATGGGCCCATAGAAGCATAGATGACCATTTATGGCAAAGTTTATTGGATGCGGTCTGGACCTACAATTTCCTTTCCTGCAGCACAAGTTAACTTCCTACACTTGAGGAAATCTAGGGGGAAGAATCAATGGTAATCAAGTTAGTATTTTTTGGAAGATCTGTCCATAGGCAGATAAGGGGAACCCAAAGGACCCATTGATATCCACTGTCCCTTAAGTTCCCTCACTTCAAAGTAGTCAGCATACTGAAGTGGCATATTTCGGGGTAGCAATTCCCAAACTCGTCCAGCAAAATATATAACCAGTGCAGTATAAAAACTGGATTCATTGTGTTCCAAGACATCTTTATTTACAAAAGCAATTAGTAACTCAGATTTGGGTGTCAAACTGTCATTTTCGGAGCTCTGTATTTGTGAAAGGAAGATGCAGTGCAGAGCTATGTGTCACAGAACAGCAGGAAGAGTAGTAGGGGATGCTTTAAACAGACGGACAAAGTCAGAGTATGGAATACCAATTATGCAGCTGTAATGGGAAGACTCTGGAGGATTTGGACTTTGTTTATTTTGCAGTGCTAAAATCCAATCCATGACCTTAACAGTGTTAGGCAAGCACTCTACAGTTGAACTAAACCCTTGGCCCTGACACTAGAGTTTTAATGCTTTAATTTTTTTAAAAAATAGAATAAACTGAAGCAAGGGCAAAAATGATAGGAAGTTTTAAGTGGGCCACTGAAGACACGGTCTATTGAAAACGTGGCAGTTTTGACAGCAGAGAAGAGCAGCTGAGTAAGTACTTTGGAGATGACACAGTATATGAGGACCTGCTGATAGTATGTGTAACAGGATGCTATGGTTTATGGTAGACATTCCCCAAAGCCTCATGCAGTCAAAGGTTGTGCTTTTGAAAGGTCCCTGAATCATGGGGTGCTACAGATAAATGTCTGGGTAGGAGGTGGGCTTTGTTCAAAAGCAGTAGGTCCCTAGGGGGTCTGGAAATGTGTGTCTCCCTTTCGGACTCCACCTCTCTTTCCTCTCTGCTTTCTGGCTGCTGTGATGTGAGCAGATTTCCTCCTCTGCATGTCCTTCCACCATGCTGTGTCCGGTACGGGGTCTGCCAAACATGGGCTAGAACTTCTGAAGTTGTGAGCCAAAATAAACCTCTCCTCCTTTAAATTGGGGGTGTCAGGTTTTGTGTCCAAGGAACAAGAAAATGACTTAAGGTGTAGGAGTAAATGTCGATTAGACCATATTCTTACACAGAGAAGACATTTTAAAAGTGTACCTTCAACTGAGTTTTGACTAATTTTTGTTATGCAAGCAAACACATCATCATTGATTAACACAAAGACAGAGGAAAATATTGAAAAGATATTACAGAGCTTATTGCAGGGAAGGAATTATGGGCAGAGAGATCCTGATTCAGAAGTGAAAAGAAAGACAAAACAAAATGAAAATATGCTCTTAAGGACTGTGTCTTTCTCCTTGATTACACAGGTATACACCCCCTCTAGCACAGGCTTCCTGACTCCTGATAGTTTGCTGAAATAATAACATTGACATGGTTGCATCATTTCTTTAAGGTTCTGTCAGTTTTGATTGAGGAATTCTGATTGGTTATCTCAAGGATGATATATATCCTGTTGCTGGAAAAAGACAACAGTAAGAGTTGGCACCTGCTACCTCTGACGGCATCTTATTTATTCTAACCACCTACTTTCCTACCTAATTGTTGCAGTGATATCCTAGCTCACCTCTTCCTGTCTTCTCCTCACTTTCTGCAAGTAATGCTCTGTTAGCCCAAGTGACTGCCACGACATTACCAAACAATGGCCTCACTACAGGTGTTACAACAGGTTGCACTGTTCTTGGGAGTTTAAAGATCCAAAACTTTAATGTTTTCCATAGAATCTTTATACTCCGGCTCTCTCTAGCCTCAGCCCTCCCCTCCTCCAGCCCTGCACCCCTTCAGTTCTTTGAAAACATGCCTTTTTGAATCTTGGAGTCATAGCACCTTGGTGAATGCCTATTCCTCTTAGGAAAGTTTTTCTTTCTCTTGTATTTAAGAGTTGACTCAATTTCATTTTTCACAGCATCATTGAGGTATCTATCTCTCAGAAAAGATAAGAACCAATTGTGATAGGCACTCAGAGGAGAGATAGTTATTCTGGTTAAACATTAAAGGTGGACTATAAAAAAAAAAGAGAGAATTTCCAAGGTGCTGGCTATTGTCCTCTTTAATGCAGTATCACTCAGTCCTTGAAAAAAATTCTTTGGAGATAAACCAACTATTGTCCCTATGATCTAAAGAAATATAATGAGGTTTAAAGATATTTGCAAGATGATGACATGAAGCAACTAAGATATGGTAAAACAATTGCTAAAATTCAGTTCTTTTTTCTCTGCGCTCATGACTTTTATCAACTCGACTGTTAGATTGCATTGTGGAGTTTGGTCTGTATCTCCTGGTGGCAGGAGGTTCATACATCAGGCTTGGAATGATCCCTCTACATCAAAGTGGCAAGACATGGGCTAGAAGGCAGGTTATTCTGTAAACGGGTGAAACCAGGTAATGGATTAGTAAAGCCTGAATTCAGTGCTAAAACTCGGATAAATTCCTGCAACACTAGGTTCTTTTGAGAGCCATGTCTTAAAATAAGCTTAAAACAAGATATACAGCACCCACATCACACCTATAAATAGTGAGAGCCTAAACAACCAGATAGCGATTGTGTCTTAAACAAACAAAATAGGATAGAGAACCAGGTCTGAGCTAGAGAGTTTTTTTCGCCAGGGCTAGGTGTGAAGAGCTTCTCTTAGTTTGAACGTTGGATCCTGGGCCAAACCTCCTCTGATGGCTTTGTGAAAAAACAACTTTCCTCCTTCCTCCCTTCCCTTCTCTACACTGGCACTTTGCATTGCTTTCTCCATGGTAATCACAACTGCACTGCTAATCATGTTTATCGGTGTGCGACTCTAGCAC
>PVLA01001945.1:237909-279979 GCA_004027455.1 Hydrochoerus hydrochaeris | reverse complement strand
AGTACCAAATACACAAAAAAGGTGAAAATAATTAATAATAAATTCTCCAATAGGGAATTTAGAAGTTATTGGGGAATTTTTTTCTCCATACGGAAAGAAAGACTGATCATGTCTTTTAAAAATTTGAGCGGTATGTTTGTGATACGTAGCAATGACACTCATCCTGGGGGCCTGGTCTACATACATAGGAGATCTCTATCATTTTTTTCCCTCCTGCTCTGCCCCTTTTTCTTCTTTCACGAGATCAGTTTTGCATCTCCAAAGAGTTCACTTCCTTGTCTCTTGCCATCTCTCTTTTCTTTTGCTGTTTAAAGCATTTATATTTTTGGTTTCTCATACTAGGGAAACCATGTGACATTTAACCTTCTGAGTCAGGTATATTTTACTTACTCATGGATGGATTTTGAATTATATTCTTTAAAAGAACACACCATATTATCCTACTATACAACTGCTTCACCAAACCAGATCCATCTCAAGGTACAGAGAGGCAATTTAGTTCAACACCCAGTCAAGACAGGGAGGGACAAGGTGGCTTTCAAGATATGGGTTTCTGCCCATACGAAGTTTGCTGCGTCATCCTGGTGGGGCTCCAACATGGTCAGAGACCCCAAGAACAATAGAACATCAACTTCCTGCTTTTTCTTCCCTCAGCCCAAGATAAAATCACCCCTTCCTTTCTCAGGGGCTCCTCTGATCAGCTGCTTATGTGTCACCTGGCTGCTTCCCAAACTCCACCCCTGGCCAGACCTAATAAAAGTCCAGCCACTTTGTTTTGGTCAGAGGGAATTTTGCAACACTCCCACTCCTGCAGTAAAAATCTCTGTCTCTGTCTCTGTCTCTGTCTCTCTCTATTTCTCAACTATGCCAAAAAATCTAATTAAGAACAAAAGAAACCTACAGAAGCAGCTTAGTCAAATGTATACATAGAATTCAAGGCAGAAATTAAAAATTATAATCACCTTATGGATTTCTTTAACCTGTTTACTTTGCCAAGGTTGTCTGTCTTATTTCCATTAGGATGGTTCTCCAAAATAAATAACATTATAAACCTTTAAACTGTGTGTTTGTGTGTATGTGTGTGTGTGTGTGTGTGTGTAGAATGAGAAGAATGTGCCACGTTGGGCAGTTATTAGAAAGAAAGGAAAAACACCTAGTCTCTGGAGCTTTGAAGATTTGGGAGAGGATACCAAAGTGGTCTTAATGGCTTACTAATAGAATATATTAATATTATTCTTGAGTTTAAATAGAAACATGCATTGGGAGCCATATTCTACGTGCCCCAATGTCATATCAATGGAAAGATTTTTGAGATGGTAAAAACAAATCCTTTATATTTTAAAGAGAGGAATTGAGTCTCCCCAGGATTCAAATTTATGCAATAATTATTGAACAGTTACTATGTGCTTGTGGCATTCAAACTTCACCATAACTTAATGATACAAGGTAGTAGGCCCCTATATCATGCATGAGTACTTTGGGGCTCAGAAAAGTGTAACTTATACAAGATGTTTGGGTAATTGAGAACAGGATTGGAGCTGGAGTCTGTGCTCTAATTCAGGGTTTCTTTTGATTAGAAGAAAGAAAGAAAGAAAGAAAGAAGAAGAAAGAAAAAGAAAGGCATTTTCTTTTTCACTATTTGTTATTACATTGTCTTATTTTTAAGTTTCATTATATGAAATTATAATTTGTATTATTTTGGTACAATTTGTCTCTATCTTTAATTGACAATTCATAACCATGTCTATTTATGTGACGTACTGTGATATTTCAATACCTTATATGATTCATACTGATAAAATTGATTTTGGTATATTTCTGACATCCAAAACCCTAGGGAAGTGAAATCCCAGTCTCCAAATTTCTACTTGTTAATAAATGTAGCATCATTTGCTGTGAGGTAGGACATATAAGTAGGGCAAACCTGTCACTGAAGGAAACACTGGGCTAGAAACAAGAGCTTAGGTTAATGCTGTTAGCAGTGCTCTAATGGTAGTTTTCTACTCCCAGTTTCAGCTCTTGAGCTATGTATTTGCTTATAACCTATAAAATACCCATTTTATAATATGCTAGTTCAAAACTGTTGATTCAGGAGAAGAAACTCAACATTATATCAGGCAAGATAAGATCTATTATTACTTAGACATTTTATTAGGGTCAAAATAGAGAGCTGGGAAGAACAGAACAGAAAGGGAAAGAAAGAGGTGAGGTCATCCCAAATCCTTCCCTGGGGTGGACAGCAGCTGAGAAGGAAGTGTGAGAATGTGGCGGATTTGTTAACAAGGGAAACACTGTTTGAACCTAGGGCGCTGGGCGAGGGAGCTGGAAGAGTCGCAATCCTATTTAGCAGGTTCTAGGTGAGGCAAAAGTTGAGCAGTGAATGGAGAACGCTGCAGGTATCTGTATATTTTCTGAGAATTCTAGGCACTATGAGGTCCCTACATAATTCCAATGCAAGAAGTCGTGGAACAGGTTTTGAAAAAAGTAGAAAAACACTCTCACATTTCAGGTTTGACCTAACTCAACACCTCTCTCTCTCTTTTCTCCTCATGAACCAGAATCCATCCCCAAGCCACCTGATTGCCTCTTCTCTTTCTGTCCCTGGTTTTTATATCCCTTCCTTGGAACCACTTCGCCCATAAAGCTCCAGCCGAGTCTGTCTTCAAAGACAGTGAATTGTGTTAAGAACTGGGCCATGTTTTCTACCCTCTCCCATCAGTTCTCAAATTGCCACCAAATCTTAACTTTTTTTTATAACAGTTGCCAGGAGAGTAACTTGATTACTGATGACTCCTGTGTTAACTGTCTCAGCTTCTTCATGTGTGAAGACAGTCCTTGTTAACCTCGAAGGCCATGCACTTTAATAGCCCCACAGTCTGCACCATGTCTGTGGCACATCTCAAATCACGTAAGATAGACAATTAACAGTAACATAGGTTAAGCAGACGCTAGAAACAAGATAGAAATTTATTGTCGATGGGATTCAAGTTTGTGAAGTCTCAGCAATTGTGTTATAAACTCAACATGCTAATGAAAATGTGTTTCCCTCTGAAGAACCGTCTGCAAGAGCAGTTTTACCTCATAAAGTGTTAATTTAGAAAGCATGAGGAGATTTTCTGGGAAAATGGTGGCATAGGAAGCAACAGCAATTCATTGTCTCTGAAAGTTGGAATTCACACACTGGAAAATAACAATTTGAGGAGGAAGGAAAAAGAGGGGAGGGAAGGAATGGATCATCCCTAGGAACCAGAAAGGATCTCACAGGAAAAGTAAAACCTACAGAGAAATTAAAGGGACAGAGTACAATGAAGACAAAGGAAGGGACAATTTGTACTTTCTCCCCAACTCTTGGCTTATGGCTTGTGAGAAAGGGAGAGATAATCTAAAGAAACAAAGTGAAAGCCGGCAACTCAAGAGAGCTTCAAGGAAAAACTCTCCTTGGAAGGGACCAGCAGGTCTGTAAGCCGCAAAGTTTGGTGAGTGACTCCAGGCCAAGCCCCTGCCCTATGGTGCTTGGTCTGATGCCTTTCTGGGTAAGGATTGATTGTTTGAACTCACGGCTCTGAGTGGCTGAGGGACCACTTCAGTTCAAAGCTGCCACTGTTACGTTCCCATACTGACTGGGTGAGCAGCTTGGCACACAGCCAGGTGAGGGAGCTAAGTCATGTTGGCAAGAGACTCCCTAAAGGGTTAAGGGAAAACGGGCCCCAGCCCCACAGCTAGAGGCCAGGCTCTGCCTAAGTTGCCCTGGATTCAAAAACTGCAGCACTGGTGCCCTCCCCCTAACCCCACTACCTCTGAGGGCCACATCCCACGTAGTCCCGGGGTCTGAGCCCCTTGCTTGTCCACCAGCAGAGGCTGGGCCACGTCTGACCGGGCTGCTGCTCTGACAGTGTTGATTGCAGAGGAAAACTACACATGTGAAATTACAGAGAACTTGGTTTTTTGTTTTGTTTGTTTTTGCGACTGTGTGAACGGTTTTAGTTTCTTTTTTTTTTTAATTTTAAAAGCAAAAAAAAAGAATAAAAACGATGATACAGAGTTTCATAACAAAACAATAGGTTGATACTGGCTAATATATTGCCCATTGTTATCTTCAAAGTAGTTGTGTGATTCAGTTTACAAGATGTAGGCATTAAAAATGATCTAACAGTTGAACAAGAAAGCACAAACTGTTCTTTTTGATGAACTAACGAGATTGGTAGTATAGTTGTCTATCTATCTATCTATCTATCTATCTATCTATCTATCTATGTGTGAATATATATACTGACACATAATCTTTTCCCTCCTTTCCTTTCTCCGTCCCCACCTTTTCTTTTTGAGCAGAAGATCCAAAACATACAATACACATTGTGAAAGGGAAAGGTTTTTTCTGTTTCCTTCCTCTTCATCGGTTGATTAGGACATGAAAATTTTTACTTTGTCCTTCTTCCTTGTCCTCTTCTTTATTCTTTTGTTCTTCATTTTTTCCTTTTCTCCCTTTTAATTGTTCTTTTTTTCTTATTTTTACTCTCTATAAAATGCCTGTCTACCTTGTTTTTTATCTTCTGATTCTTGTTAGTTTTCCTATTACCTTTACCTAATTTTGTAAATATCCTTCTATTCCTCCATAAATCCTTGGTAGCATTTCTCTTTTCCTTCTCATATCATAGAGTTTTATGCTTCAAAGTTTTCCTCTTATATTCTTATATTCTCCCACACCCAAAATCTTTATCAATAGTATAACCATAAATGTTTTGTTAATATTATGATAGTTAACTCTGTAAAATTACCAAATTATTTTCTACTATTAGTGAAGATACAGCATAGTTGTCAAATTTATTTCATATTATTAGCTGTCACTCAGTAACTGGGTTGAGGTTTACACAATAACTGTAAAGTTTTTCACTAGGACTAAGGATGATATTTAATCTGTTCTTATTATAAATTAATAGCCAATTTGTTTTGAACAACACTACTGTGTATGATTCACATGATAATACCAGAGAATTGTTATATTTTCTGTAAACCAACATTGAGATTATATTTAAGATATTAGAAAACTAGAATAAATTGCTAGAAATTTGGTTGCTGGCTAATCACATTGCATCATTTGGTGGTCACAAGTTGGGGCTATGGCAAAAGATTACAGTTAGTGATTCCCAAACTAGATCACTGAAAAGCAAATAGATATACTAACAAATCCACAGACATCAACACAAAACAAAACGATAGAAATTTGAAAATATAAGGCAAAAAATGCCTTTCCCAAATCCCCAACTCTCTCAAAGCCCATCCAAAGGGCACACAGGGGCAGAATAGCATAAGCCTCACAGCTGCTCTTGAGTACAAAAGCATAACAGAGGAGGGGAGAAAACAGATTGGAGAGGTGCTCAGTGAGACTGGATAAAATAATACCTAAAAAGAGAAGGGAACTGGTCAACAAGAAGGTGCAAGAGCTTTTAAAAGACACTAATAAAAAGATAGGCGAGCTAACACAAAATATTAATGATCAATTTAGCAAAGAATTGGAGTCAACTGAAAAGTTTCAGTTGGAAACTCAGGAGATTAGAAATTGTACTGAAAGTATGAACGGCAGAGCTGACCAGTGTGAGGACAGAACTTTAAAACTAGAAGAAAATGATGTCTTCAAGGACCAACTACTCAAAGAGACCTTAGAAACAGGGGCCCAGGAAACATGAATCCAACAGCTTCTAGATGATAAAGAAGGGTAATCTAAAAATAACTGGAATAAGTGAAAAATCAGAAGACAATACATATGGCATAATAAAGAAAAGCTTTTCACTGAAATAATGGCAGAAAGGTTCCTAGTTGCAAGAAAAAAAAAAAAAAACTTTTGGATAAGTGAGGTATACAGAACCCCAAACAGTCATAATCAAAAGAGTATGTCTCCACTTCATGTTATACTTAAAGTACAGAAGCCTATCCCATGACAAAATCTTAAAAACTATTAGAGAAAGGCACCAACCACATATAAGTAAACCCATTAAAATTACAGTATATTTCTCTACAAAAACCTTACAAGTCAGAAGAGCTTGAAGTAAAATGTTCAAGTCTTGAAAGATAGCAACTTCCAATACTGCTTTATGTATCTTGCAAACATTCCTGCAAAACTGATGTGGAAATGAGGCACTTCTATGAAAAGAAATCCCAAGTAATTCATGACCACCAAAGTAGCATTGCAAAAAATTCCTAAAGTGCCATAGTTAATTTTCTGGTTGCTGAGACCAAATAACCGAAACCTACAAGTTAATGAGGGAAAGGTTTACTTAGCTCACAGTTTGTAGAAGTTTCAGTCTTTAATTGGATCCCTCCAAGTCAGAGTGGGTTAGCAAAGAGACATCCCAACTTCATGACAATCAGAAGATAGCAAAAGCCAACAAGCAGGGGAGAAGACAACCACTTTCTGTCCCTTACAGTATATCCATGTGACAGAGATTCAGGAGGTTCCAAACCAATCGGTATACTGATTTAGTAATAAACATATCCTTAATTCCAGCATCAAACACTCTAGATTCAACTACCTCTGATAAAGCCCCACATAAAACAGCAAGAAAATTTGAGGGGACATCTAGACACAAACCATAGCACAAGTAAACCATAGCCTGAGCCATGGATGCCAAGGCCAATAAATAAAAAAAGAATGAATGCATGTGACAGGATAAACAGCAATGCAAAAGGAAAAACAATAAGAACTTCAGCCACAGAAAAATAATGCAGTGGCAAGAAATAATCACTGTTTCTCAGTAGTAACTGCTAATGTGCAAGGTCTCAATTCCCTAATAAAAGACACAGAGTAAATGAAGGGATCAAGAAACAAAATGCAATGATATACACTAGATAAGAAGCACATTTAATTGAAAGAGAAACTCACAGATTAATAATCAAAGGATTGAAAAAAATATTCCATGCAATAGGAACCTGAACAAAAGCAGGGGTAGCTAATTTCAGATGAAGTGGTATCCAAGGGAATCATGTTTAGAAGAGACAATGAAGGTCACTACATACACAGGCAGGAAATGCGTAACATTGGTGGTCATTTGAAAAATGCACGTTAATACATCAGGAAGACTGCATCTCTCTGCAAAAGAATGACTATCTTTCAGGAATCAACCAACAACAGTTGTGGGGAGGGCTTTGGGAAAGGAGCACTGCTTCATTGTCAGTGGGAGTGTAAACTGGTACAGCAACTGTGTGAATCAGTATGGAGATTCCTGAGAAACAATAAATAAAATTGCATCTGACCCAGTTATTCTCTTCCCCAGACAGTTAAAGAGTTAAAGACAACATAGCACAGAGATGTATGCATACCCATGCTTACAGCAGCACAATTCATCATAGCTAAATATTGGTAGCAGCCGTATGTCCATCAATGGGTGAATGGATAAAAATATGTGGTGTTTCTACACAATGGAGTACTACGCTGTCATAAAGAAGGAGAAGCTTGTAGAAAAATGAATGCACTTGGATACTGTAATATTAAGTGAGTAAAATAGATCAAGCTTAAATATTTCATGGTCTGGGCTGGGGATTTAGCTCAGCGGCATAAGCGCCTGCCTTGCAAGTGCATGGTCATGAGTTCGATCCTCGGTACCGATGAAAAAAAAAAAAAAACTCATGCTTTTTCAAATATGAGAAACCCCATATAAATCAATATAGTATAAAATAAAAACCAAAAAAGTAGTCAAAAAAGAGAGATGAAAAAGCTGTTGTAATTCAGTAGGGGCAGTGGATCTAAAAGTATACCTTGGTTTAGTATAATTGTTTTATGTGTTTTATATGTTTTTGGCCTCGTAATCTGGTTGTTAATCTATGTGGGTAATAATTAACTTTACAAGGACTTTTAAATAAATAATTGAATCAGATGCTGGGGGAAATTTTACTTGTTAGAGTGCAATGAAAAGGGAAAATAAACTGAGAAGTGTTATGTGCGTGTATCAGTTCCAGGCAAGGAATATAATCATTATGTACTGCAAACATTTACTAATAAAAATTAAAAATTTAAAGAAAAGATGAGGAAAACAGCAGAGAAAATGCTGAAGTATTTATAAAGCTGACAGAGGCAATTCTGTGGATCAAGAAACAGGAATAAACGTATGGGTTGGTCATTTGTTTTGTTGAAATGTTAGCTGTAATGTTTATTTGAAATGTGCTAGGGCCGGGGATGTAGCTTGGTGGTGTAAGTGCCCGCCTGAAATGTACTAAATCAGTGAGGCTTTTTGAACTTACACACAGACCTAGAAAGTTGAGGCCTGAAAGGATCTTCTACTAGTCAAAGTAGATTAAGAAACATCTTTTTAATAGAAGGGAAGTTTAGGAAAAAGTGGGCTTGAGGACTGAGTTTCCTGAGCCCTCTAACTTTCTGAGTAAGTCAGGGTGCCTTTCAGCGCTGGTTAAGTGGTATTTTAAGCAAACCTCGATGAGATTCTGGGCATTTGCCTTAATGCTTACACCCTGTGCTTCACTGTAGCCCCATCTGTAAAAGAAACCAGGGAAAGAATCACAGCGTTTTTCTTTTTTTCTCAATTTTGCCATTCATTGCCCAGTAACATAGACTTTATCTGATTCAGCATTGACCTTTGGACTTCATATCCCACAATTTTGTAATTATGAATGATTTTTCCATTTTCCATTAAAAAACAGTAGTATATTCAAAGTTGGAAGAGTACAAAAGATTTTGTAATGGATTTGATGGACAAGTTGCTTAAGGCATTGAGACAGTTTTAAGGCTGGTTTTTCACCCGAAGAAATGCAAATGTGAAATATTGAGGTTATAAATTAAAAGAACCTCTTTGCTTCTTGTGTAGGCTCAGAAACAAGTAAAACAATATGATTAGCTTAGTTATGATCTGTCATTCAGCTCGGAGACATTCATCTCTAAAAAGAAGTATTATTTACATGGCTGGAGTTTCAGAGAATCGATCAGCAAATTGTGTGACCCAACATAATCCAAATTTTCACTTCTGGATACACTGAAATGAACTTTCGTATTAATGAATCACACGAGAAGTTGGGATTAGAAGATGTATGTTTGAACAGAATTCTCAGAGTTGCTAACGTTTAATCTCTGAAACTATTATTTTGCTTAGCAGTAAATTTTCTTCAAATTCAAATCTGCTTGCCTGTGACTTAATAGAAAATTCATCCATTGATTGGTCCATTTTGGAAGATACTTGAAAAGTATCTTGTTTATAATAGTTGGTGGCACCATTGGTATTTGCAAGGGTGCCAACTGAACGGCATTTCAAATAAAAACTTTTTCTTTTGGCAGCAGAAAAAAGCAGAATCACACAGTGGCTTCTGATTTATGAACTGCATTTTTAAACTCAGCCTGGCACAATCTGTGTAGTTCCTTAAAAGGAACTGAGTTGGAAGCATTTAACAAGAAAATATTCTATCAATAAATCTGCTCTTTAATTAGAAATCATATGGTCCATTAATTATAATTCATCCCATTCTCATAGCTTCTATGATCATGAACAAAATTTATGAAAATATTTTACATTGCCATTTCCAATAAGCCTTTGGCATGCCCGGTTCATGTCCTGAAAGGATACGGCTGTCCCCCTGCAGACACGGTTGAACTGCTCACCAAGGAAAGATGCAACCACTCAGGGCAGGTGAGGTCCATGGGTGGGTGAAGTAGCTGGTGGGCAGGCAGATGGGCAGAGAGGAGTCCGTCCATGCAGTACAGAATTCCTGGCTGTAAGCAGAGACGATCCTTGCAAATGGTTCATTAAACAAAGAATGTATTGTAAAGTGGGCCTGATGCCGGGAGATTGATAAAAATGGTTCTTTTTCACAGGGAAGACCTTTACTCTTTCTGCCGTTTTCCAGCAAGGAGGGTGCTGGGTTAACAGTGAACAGTTTCCCTAGTTGGCTCAAGGGATCTCAAGGACAGAAACAGTATTTGTTCATGTTGCGTTTTCTCCCTAACAGAATGGCAGGATCCTCTCGTATAAGATCTCTGCTGCATTCTCTGTCTCCTTTCTTACACAGGTCTAGTATCTAAAATGCATGGTCTAAAAATAGGTCTAAAAATAAGCAAGCCATGAAATGAGCTGCTATCAGGGCTGTCTTTTTTCCACATGGAAGTAACAAACAGCAAGTTTGATCTTTCAGTTTTTAAAAGTACTTCTAGACTTACACTGGGAAATGCATTGGTCTATACCTGGTAAGAACAATATACATACTGTAGTTTGATCTTCTAAAGACTGGACTTGGAGGGAGAAAAATCGTTTCGCATAGCAGTGACTGAACACATCAGAAAAACACTGACTAACTGGAGAAAAGTGTCTGATTGTATTGTAGGGTGCGCCCTTTAAGAGGGAAACAAGACCGGTAACTTTGGCGAGTTTTCAGCTTCTATTCAGAAAGTAAGAGGAATGCTGCCAGGAGAGTGTCCAAAAAAGAGAGACGAATGTTATTAGACAAAGGGACAAGCAACTGTACACCTTACTGAAAGCTTACCTGGGAGTGGTTTTTAACTCCTCTGGGGTTAAGGAATACTTTTTATTTCTAATCACCACTAAGGGTGGAGCTAGGGAAAGAGGAATTTAATCAGGGGTAGATGCCCCTTGTTAGTTTTGTTCTATCCTGGGAAATAACAAAGGAGAAAGCCTGGGTGGAAGACGGGAGAAGCAACAGGTGCTACAGGTAAGGGATCCTTTATTTTAGGAACCGATGTATAAATTCTCCTGTGAGCAAAACTAGAAACTGTACTGCATCTTTTTAAAGGCAAAAGCATTCGATGTTAATAATTTGAAAGTGTATAGGGCTGAGAGACAGATATCTGAGCTGTATTTTGCCTTTGTAAAGTATGGGTTACTTTGTTTTCTAAATCCCCTCAGGCAAAAAGCATCTACAAAAGTAAGGCAAACAGTTTCTACGTCAGGTCAAAAAAAAGTAGGGAGCCAGCACTTACGATAATCATAGCTTTTACTCAAGCCTTGTGCATATTAAAAATGTTATTTTGTCTGATTGCATGTTTTCTTCCTCTAATGACTGAGTTGAATTCTAAACAAATGACAAGTCAACACCAAATGTCTGAATGGTTCAGATGAAGTCTTAGCCACTTTACATGGCATAAAATTGCTCTAAATTTAGCAAGCTGCTACAGAAACTGAAAGACAAAGTATGTTACATTTTCTTCCTTTTTATTTTTAGGTTTTGACTGAAAGCTCAGATTGTTAACTGATACCACTCCTAGCGTTATTATTACTACAAAACTCACCTGAATGCCATTAGAGCACAAGCGAGAATGAGCCATTACGGCAGCAGTTACCGGATGGTGAATGTGGACCCCAAGTACCCAGGCTACCCCCCAGAACACGTAATAGCTGAGAAGAGAGGAGCAAGGAGACGTCTGCTTCACAAAGACGGCAGCTGCAATGTCGACTTCAAGCATATTTTTGGAGAATGGGGCAGCTATGTGGCTGACATCTTCACCACTCTCGTGGACACCAAGTGGCGACATATGTTCGTGATCTTTTCTCTGTCTTACATTCTCTCCTGGCTGATCTTTGGCTCCATCTTTTGGCTCATAGCCTTTCACCACGGAGATCTGTTAAACGACGCGGACATCACACCGTGCGTGGACAATGTGCACTCCTTCACAGGGGCATTTCTCTTCTCCCTGGAGACCCAGAGCACCATCGGGTACGGCTACCGCTGTGTCACCGAGGAGTGCTGCGTGGCAGTGCTTGTGGTCACTCTGCAGTCCATCCTAAGCTGCATCATCAATACCTTCATCATTGGGGCAGCCCTGGCTAAAATGGCAACGGCACGGAAGAGAGCCCAGACCATTCGTTTCAGCTACTTTGCCCTCATAGGCATGAGAGATGGCAAACTTTGCCTCATGTGGCGTATTGGTGACTTCCGACCAAACCATGTGGTAGAAGGGACAGTGAGAGCTCAACTTCTGCGCTACACAGAAGACAGTGAGGGGCGAATGACCATGGCTTTTAAAGACCTCAAGTTAGTCAATGACCAGATCATTTTGGTCACACCCGTAACTATCGTTCATGAAATCGACCACGAGAGCCCTCTGTACCCTCTTGATCGCAAAGCAGTGGCCAAAGATAATTTTGAGATTTTGGTAACGTTTATCTACACAGGCGATTCCACTGGGACATCTCACCAGTCTAGAAGTTCTTATGTTCCCAGGGAGATTCTCTGGGGTCACAGGTTTAACGATGTCTTGGAAGTAAAGAGAAAGTATTACAAAGTTAACTGCCTCAGGTTTGAGGGAAGCGTGGAAGTATATGCCCCCTTTTGCAGCGCCAAACAGTTAGACTGGAAAGACCAGCAGCTTCACCACATGGAGAAAGCGTCTCCAGTCCGAGAATCCTGCACCTCAGACACCAGGGGAAGGCGGAGGTCATTTAATGCAGTTGCTGTTCTCAGTAGCTGTGAAGACCCTGAGGAGAGTACCCCTTCTGTCACAGATGTGTGTAAGGATCCACCTTACCAGAAAGCTTTCCTTACTTTAAACAGAATTTCTATGGAATCCCAGATGTAATCCCCCATCAGAGAGGGCTAGCACTTGATTATTTTACCCTCCAGCCAATCATCTTAAGGCGAGTAGTTGAAAATATGCCTTTTAAAATTAATATACCTATTTTGGATGGTGATGGTAGTAAGTGGAATAGGTTAAACTTGGTGAAAGGTAATCTAAAATTTCCATTGTTTTGTATTATTAAATTTATTGCTACCAAAATTTTGTGTTAGGAATGCTATTAAACTCTTATTAGCTTACATACTGATTTCTTTGACAAGAGATGTGGTATTTAGTGATGACTAAAGTGCTGGAATTAAAAAAAAAATAGGAAGACTGGTAAATTAGGATGAATGATAAGTTTTAAGATTTATAAAACTTGAAAATAGGGAGTTATTTCTTATAAAAAGCATCTAACCAAAACATGCAAGGTATACAGTCAACACTGGGACATTGAAACATGCAACTGTTACATCAGTTGATTGTCTGAGTCACTCTAGTTGCCTCTTAAAGTTTCTTGATATTAACAAACAGAGGTAGTGGTTATAAAACTGATAATCCCACCAAGTCAGAGAATTCTTCCACTGTCACTTGTTCTGGCAGTGATTCATGATTAATCAGTGCTAGAAGCATTTATTTTTACTAAGCATTTATTTTTCCAGAAGAAAAATTAACATCATTATTTACTGCAGTATTTTTCTCTTAAATATTGTCTTTGGCTCCAACAAGTAGGGAACCAAAATAAAGCCATGACCTTCCTGAATTTCCATGCCACCATCCAACCTCTCTGAAGGACATGGTGAAAGGACAGGATTGTAGAGATGAGACGAGGCACGGAGAGCAGCTGGAAACATCTTCAGTCCAATGAAGGAGAAATATCCTCTGGCTGTGTCCTGAAAGGTCACAGTACTGTTTGCTATATAAGGGTTAAAACCTGAGCGTGACTGGATAAAAGGAGGGTGTTGTTTATGCTGAGAAACAGTTCTTTAAGCTCCCTTTCTTTGTCACTTTATGTGGACATAAATGACTCAAACTGCAGATTTTAAGAAACTCTTGAACTTGGAGCAGTCATTTAAATGTATTGATTTGTGAAACATTATATAACTAAAGTGATTACACATCCCTGAAATAAATCATTTGAATGCTATGTGAGTGCTTAAATTTTAGGGCATGAGATAAATTTGTATTCTGTATTCCAGGTGACAATCATGTTCAGCCATCATAAAGCATAACCCCAACCATGTAGGAGTGAAGAGTCACTTTAGGCTTTATCAGTTGAGTTATTAGCTAGATTTGGGATTTTTGTGCGTTTTTCTGTTGGTGCTGAGCTGGCAATGTCATAGTTTTTATTTTATTTATTATATGTATACATGCACCTAGCTCCTGCTTTTTTTGAAAAGTCTCTCTGTCCCTCTGTCTCTCTATGTGTCTCTCTGTCTCTGTCTCTCTGTCTTTCTTGACTAAATGATACAAATGAACTGAACCAAATGGTAGAATCCAAGATTACCAAGTAAAGTGAAATATATACATGTATAAATGGCTTTTTTCTTTTCAGTTTCTCTCTCTTCATTCCTCCTTTTTTATGTTTTTCTTTCTCTTTTATTTCTTACCTAAGAGCTAGGCTGTGAGTTTTTAAATAAACATCTTCAAATTTTTCATTGCTATGTTTTATGAAAAAAGTTGCTAAAATCATGGGTTACAAAATTGTCCTGAACATCATTATTAGAATAGAAGTAATGCAACTTTTTTCTGTCTTGCTTCAGTAATGTAAATTCCATTTTTTAATTACACATACATTGTAGATTTGGAATTTGTAACAGCAACCACTTGGTAAGATTAGAGCTTGCAATCTTCCATGTAGAAGATGATCACCAGCACGATAATTAAAGATGGGTTTATCTCTCTTTCTAGTTTGTGTCACTCACATTGGTTTCACTGTGCTTTACCTCCTGGACTCTGTCTATCCATGGCCAGGCAACATCAGGATGTGGGAGTTGATGTCCAGTTAACGCATTCTATAGAGCTACAAGGCCCCACAATTAGACCACTGTATATGAAATGGAATATAAAATCAGCATTCCTGTGAGTACTTAGCTTCAAATTTCTGGTGTAAATTTATAACATACCTTGAAACCCCCAATGAGCTGCTTAATAATAAAAATTTTAAAATAATCTAAAAAGTGTGCGCATATACTTTTATTCCCTGTAGTGTAAATTGCATTTGCTAAGAAGAATTCTATCTCATATACTTAGAACATGGGCAGCCTTGTAAGCCACCTTTATGAATATTAACAGTTTGCAGAACAGCCCTCTATGAAATAATTAGTGGCTTCCGTGAATGTTACAGGCTGTGTAAAGGCAGTGAGCCAAGGGACACTTCTTGTTTGAAATGATCTGTCAGCGATGAGATGGAGTTGAATGTTTTTTCTCTTCGGTAATCTCTCTTCTCCCTAAATATGAAATTACTCACAGGACTTAATTAGATGGAATATGAATTGTGGCATGAAGGCGCTGTCTAACAGTGTTATCTTTTCCACTGTGCACAAAGATTTGGAGAAGTGAGGACACCCAGGGGGAAGGAAACACTGTTTTTGTGCCACACCGATTCACCAGGCACTGTCGGGGGCTGGGCACAGGTATTAGTGTCCACAATGAAACAGTGAGGCGTGTACTTTAAATTTCCTTTTCATCAAACATCCTACTTTCTGCTTCTTTTAAACAAATTGCTAACTGGGACAGTGATGGACTCAGGTCAAAAAAGATAGAAATTTCACCTATGCTTCCCGACCTGCCTTGTCATAGGGTCATGGTGAAGTGGCACCGTTCTGACTCATGTGGTATCAGCAGAGATCTCTGTGTTGGACTTTTTAGAAGCTCTTTCACAGGGCTGACTTAGCTGTCACATTCCCATTACGATCTCTGCTCATGGTCTCTTCATCTAGCCCCGAGGTTTGATAGCTGGTATCCTTGCAGCTGTGAGTGACAGGGGACATCAAGGACAATTCCTATAAGGAGAATGGAAAGACAGGAGAGACTGCATCCCTGGATTACACAACTCCAGGCTTCTGTATGAGGTGAATATAAACACTTTCACGGAGTGAGACCGGGAGCAACACATCAGAGCCAATTGCCTAGAAAACAAGGCTTGTAAGAAAAAAAAATGATGCACAGTTTAACTGCAACTTGCACATGAAATTTGATGGACATGGTCTCTATGGAAACAACACATTTTTTCTGGGGCATTGAAAGAATGCCATTATTACTGTCAAACAAACACGGAGGAATTACTTTAGGTGTAGAAATCCCTCTGGGCACTGGTGGCTGGGAGACTTTGATGAAAGGATTAAGCAGGGCTACTGGGGTGCTGCCCTTCATCTTCCTCCATCTCCGAGAAGAATTACATGTGTTCACAGCTTTTTAGGGACTTTTTCTGGGTCTACTGATCTGAACTCACTGGGGACTCCAAGTAAAGCAAACCCAGGAAGACTTGGGAAATAGAAGCAAAATGAAACACCAAAACAAAAGTTCTCTGCCCGTACTATCTCAGCAGACCCCCGCCAAGTCAGACTGTCAGTTTAGATCATCAGAGGGGATATTAGAATCTCATCAGGAACCTATGTCCTTTTTTTTTTTTTTTTTTTTTTTTTTTGAGTCCCTGGCTGAGATACACGTCTAGAGGATCCTCTAGGCCACTCCTGTGTAAGTGCTGAAATGTCAAATTCTACCCAGCTTGGAATATTCTATTAGACTCATCCATAATAGGCCTGGACGCTGCTGTTATGAAGGTCTTCCCTGTGGTTTTTGAGGCCAGGTTTACCTGAGGATTTCTAGAAACCACAGCTACACTATGGTCTTCTAAATTACAAAGCCCTGCCTCCTCTCTAACACCAGCGTGATCTTTCTCTCTGTCACTTTCATTTTCAAAGGAGCTTATGACCAGTGCTTAGAAAAGCAAAATCCAGTCACCCCACACAAAATGCCAGTGGGAGTCACTTGGAGCACATAGATTACACAGAAAGGAAGAACTTGGAAAATTTTCTTCTGAGAATCTCCTGGATATGAGGTTTATAAAAACAAAATCTAGTACCTGAGAGTCATTGTGGATAAATCTGTGAGCAGAGAGCATGTGAGGCCTGGCAGGCATTTTCCTCAAAAGACACATTTATAGTGTTGATGGAAGGCCATTGGTAGCCTTTGGAACTTTGGAAAGGAAACTCTGAACTTCTCAAATGCTTTTACTGCTCTGGGTTCACTAAAGCATCTCAGCATACTCTTAGGACTCCGTGGCTGGATCTGGAGATTGGGCTCCGGGGTCAATTGTCTTTGGCCTTCCAGTGCCTTCCCAAGAGCCCTTCTTTGAGAACATCCACACCTGCATTTGGGGTCATTTGGACAGAGTTCAGAAGCTTAGTTTAACACACCTAAAGTTTGACATCTGAGAATTTGAAATCACCCTTTGAACTTGCATAGATCCTCATGCAAAATAAGAAACATGCATAAATAAAACAGCCTGTTGTCTTTTGTTGCCTGGTCTCACTGATTTATTCTGTCTTATGAATACTAAAAAGTAAAAGGATCCATGATGTGAAGAGTCTGTCACCCGAGGTGGGGGAAAGAAAAAACAAACTGCATAGAGCTTGACAATCTTCTAAATAAATAGGGCAATCTGCACCTATTATCACTCATCACAGGCTGTGGCTGGAAACTTTGGAGACTCCTTAGGCTGCTGAAAAATAGGTTAATTATTACAATATTTCAGCATGTCCCATTGATGAAAGCGCAAACAGATTTTCTTGCTAAATTACATAGCCAAAAAATATTTTTTACTCGACTGCTATTATTTACCACCAGGGCCTATAAAACATCCTTAAACATGAAGTAACATGAACTCGAGACACAGAGTCCCAGGTGATTTAGTCACTGTGAAAATATCTTTGCAGAAAGTTATCAAACACCTTTGAAGTTCCACATAAAATACTTTAGTCATGTGAAACACTCACAGTAGTTAAAAGACCCTTATCCATTAGATGCACGTGTTGCTTCTAGAATTGGAAGCACATGTTGGGGATCAATGATTTGTTGTGTTTAGTTTTTTTTTTTTTTTTTTGACATCAGTTTGCCTGGGGAAGAGACACTAGCTGTGGAGAGGGACCTGGTTAAGGACAGTGGTAGTCCCCCCATCAGCAGCTGATTCCAGAATCATCAGCTCATTTAATCAGATCCCATTGCACAGAGGAGGAAGCCTACTCAGTGAAGCTAATCTGCTCTAAAGAGACAGACATGAAAGGCTTGAAGAGAAAGACACAAGGAGCAGTAACCAATCTAGAGTCTCAGAAGAGATGACAGCAGTCTTGACGCTGCTGGAAGTTGAGATATTGTATTTTTATCATCACTAGAGGGAACACGTGATTATGGAAGAGTCTGTAAAACACAGGCTTGACATTTTCTACACGTGCTACTGAACTTTTCCTTGGTCCTTAGTGATTTAGTAGAGTTTGGCAAAGAAAACATAAGTGGTAAATGACTGTTAAGAGCCATCGAGAATGAAGATAACCTTCACAGTGTAAGCAAGCAAAATGACTGCATTAAGGGAAAAAACGGGCAGCTGATACCTTGTGATCCAGAAGGGCAAAGTTATAAGGAAGAGAAATCAAGGGAAATGCTGGTACACAATGAGGCACACCTTGTTCCCTGCTCTCCTGTCACACAGCCTGTCACCTTGGGAGCAGGAACATTTAGTCTTGTGGCAAGGCTTCCCTCAGGGAACAGGGGAATTCAGTGAGCCATAGCTTTTTGCTTTCCTCATTAAATCAATGTGGTTCTTAAGACAGAGGCTGTAAGGAAAGAAGCCCAAACAGCCAACCACCCAGGAGATGCTGAGCTATGTTTCCTGTCCTGGAAGAGAAGAGGTGAGTTGAACTCACTTGGAGTAGCAAAAAGCAAGTCTTCTTCCCTAAAGTAGGTTATATTTAGTAGAAGGATCATGGTTCAGTCAGATAGAAGAGGATTCATATTCTAGGTGGGTGGACTCTCTATGAATCGGGGCCATTTCCTACCTGTCATTAGCACTCAGGTTTTTCCAGAGCGTAAATGTAGTGGGTGGTATCTATTTTATTTGCTGTCTTAGTCTGCTTTCTGCTACTATAACAAAAACATCACAAAATGGCACAGATAGAATGGAGAGAAGTAAAGGGAAGCTTATCTGCTATAGTTCTCAAAACTGGAAAGTCCAAGACTGAGCAGCTAGCTTGCTAGCATATGCGAAGACACTTCTTGCTGTATTATCCTCTAGCAAGAGGGAGGGAGGGAGGGAGAGAGAGACAGAGAGAGACAGAGAGAGAGAGAATGAGACAGAGACAGAGACTGTGAGAGAGAGACAGAGTATCAGGGCACCATTAAATATGCACACACACGTAACTGGACGTCACTGAAGACAGAAAGTAGGAATTTCCCTGTAATCGAATTCTCCCTGTTGTTTTCTTACACACAACTCAACAGTAGTAGGTTTCTGTAAAATTTGGAAATGAAATACTATTAGCTACGGAATATGACACTTTCATCACAGTTAAAATTATTTTATCTTGTTGCAGTGGTGGATATCTGAGGCCATGATTCTAAATGTATTTTGTTCATGATTCTAAGAGAAATGATTTTTCCTCTTAGTGTTACCACCATGAGCTGTGGGCTTGGTGGAAATAATTCTACCACTATGAGCACTACAAATAACCCACAGAAGTTCTCTACATGACTTTATGCCACAAAAGGTGTTGTTTTTTTCTCATTCTGCTTGCATCTTTCATTATTTTTTTCTGATTTTTAATGTTCTTATTTTCTTTAGCATATGACTATAGTCTGAATGTTTATGCGGCTGCCGAGTTCATGCATGGAAGTCTTAATACTCCACGTGACAGCGTTAAGAGATGGGACCCTGGTGAGTCGATCAGATCATGAGAGGAAAAGCCCCAAGAGGAAAGGACTGACTCTCGGCCCTTCCACCACCTGGGGGTACAGTGAGAAGGCACCAGCTTTAAACTTGGAGCTGGACTCACACAAGACCCAATGTTTGCCATAATTTTGGACTTACCCAACTCCAGAACCATAAAATGCACATTTCTGTTGTTGATGATACATGCAGTTTATGATATTTTGTTAGAGAATTCTGAACACAATGAGACACATGTGAAATTTAGTTCAGTTTTTCTACTCTTGTGATTTTTGTCCAGAATTTAGCTGAAAAATCTAATTTCACATTATATTCTACATCCTCAAACATCTTTCTTTAATGTGCAACTAATGTATACTGTATGCTTCCCATACTAATAAATTGACATTTCTGCAAATGTAATACTTACTAACTAAAACTTTCAGATTTGAAATTACTGCCTTTTTCTAAAATCAAGCTTATTTTAGACAGCAAAATTCACAGGAATAAAAACTGCACAGATTCTTATTATAGAAAAGATGAAATCTAGCTTTCCTGTTTACAGTGTCAGAAAATAAATGAAGCCATAAAAAAATGTTATAACAAAAATAAAGCACTACAGTTCTGGTACAGGCAGCATACATTTATGACATAAATTAAGAAAGGTCCTCAACTATGCTAGTAATATGCTCAAATATGCTGGAATTTTCATCTGTAGAAGCTGGAACACACTATTCTACCCAGAGTGCTAGTAAACTTTCCTGTTGTTATTATTATTATTAAGGAGCACATCTTCAGATGAATGATTTGTGTGGTGAATGGCAGACAACTCTACCTGTTCAGCCTATATTTCATTTCCATTTGGTATAAACACTAAAAACTTAAGTACTTCTATTACACCCTTTAGTTTAGCAGACTTCAGTGATTTCCTAACCCCCTGACTGTGAAGATATTTTCTTGGAAACAATCGTAAAATACATGGAGAGTAAATTGAGACATTCTGGGTATTCTTCCCAATATCACGTCCAGCATGGATCTCAGACAAATAGCAGTTTGTAAATAACAGATATGAACATTTACTATAAGACAAAATATCCATATGGGCTGTTTAATTGTTGCATCATAAATAAATGTTACAATGGTCATGGAATGAAGGCAACTGAATTAAGAGCAATAACAGATCTCTCAAATAACGTAAAATTTTGCATACTCTTCCCCAGCAATGTAAGCTATCATCTAAGTTACTACTTTTGTTTGAACAATAAGAAAAATGAACGACCTGCCGACCTATTTGCCCTCTTGGGGATGGGGAATTGTAGGGATGCAAAATACTGGTGATTTGAGTGGCAAAAAGACAAATTAAAAGCCCTTTTTCTTTTCACCAAAGGCTTTGAAGATATTTTAACTCTGGTTCTTTGTGATACCATCATTGCAATCACAGCACACTAATAATTACTATGGAACAAGTCTCTTATAATTGCATTTCTATTAGGAGACAGAGTATTCTTGGTCCCCACTGTGCCACCTTGTGGTCACAAAAGAACATTTTTTTTTTGTTTTGCTTTTTTTTTTTTTTTTTTTAATTTGGGGGAAAATAAATCTGTTAAATTTTTTTTTGCTTCCACTGATACAGAGTAACATTGGAAAGAACAACTTGGAGAATATGTTAGCAAAAATACCTATTCATAAAACATCATGGGAACAATTGAATTAATAAAATAGCATTCCCTATAAACCAACAATTGACACTGGTCTAGGAATGAATAGTAGATACTGAATCTCCACTTACACTAATTCTGCAGAGAGTCTATGTTTATAAGATAACGTTGGAGCTAATTTAGGCTGGCATTATTTATCTATCAATATGCACATGGATATCTGGAGAATGTCCATTGAGAATCTAAAAATAATTCAGCAATCTATTGCAAGAGAAAGCAGTCATAATTTAGATATGAATTTTCAGTATTGTATTAAAATAATCATGGAAATCACATATGTCAGTTTCTTAATATGAAAAATTTTAATAGCATCATTAAACATTTACTTTGTAAATGCATATAGTATAATTTTACACATTTCAAAGCTTTGTAATATTTATTTGAAGGATTTTTCTGCTTTCTTCATCCCACGGGTCAGGATCTGGACACGAGGAACAGAAAAAGATGTGTTTAGTTCCTTCCCACAGAGGACTCTCAGACAGAGACTAAATAACACGTTTTGTCAAAAAATAAAAAATTAAAAACTTTGTGGACATTACAATGAACAACATTGTCATTCTAAACCATGGAAGTATTTCTAACTAGCATCTCTCCTTTCCTTTCCTTTCCTTTCCTTTCCTTTCCTTTCCTTTCCTTTCCTTTCCTTTCCTTTCCTTTCCTTTTTTTTCTTCCTTCCTTCCTTCCTTCCTTCCTTCCTTCCTTCCTTCCTTCCTTCCATCTTCCCTTTCTGTACAAGGTTAAAAGTAATACCGTCATTAGATTGTAAATTTTTAGTCACAGTACTTGATTTTTAAAATATTTATGCATTGCTATGCTGAGTACCTACCATCTGTCAGGTTATTCTTACACATTGTAAAGGTAATAAAGTCTGTACAGAAAAAAAAATTTTGTGTTCATTGAACTTCAAGTGGGAGAGAGAACAAGTAAATAAACAAAGACACAATTTAATGTTATGAATTGTGAAAGAATTTTGAAAAAAAAGAGAACAAACCAGGAATCTACCCATGCATATGCTGACAGGCTCAGACAGAATAGAGAAAGTAAACCATGTAGATTCCTGAAAAGAAAAAAAAAAAAGTTCCAAACCAGTGTTAGTGCCTGAGGCGGGATTTGAGGATTCGAGGGAGTAGCAAAATTTCAGTTTGGAGGAGGCCATGGTTCCGATACCTATTTGACATCCACGCGGGAACTTTAGCTGCTGAACCTGCGAACTTGAAGGCCATCTTCCTAAGCTACATTTTTAACAATGCAGGCCTTTACGTGACCTCCAAGGAACGGAACGGAGGGGAATCATGATACTGGACAGTCCCAGGCAAAGCGCAGCCGGATTGCCTTTGCTGTGAGCCTCGCAGACGTGCGGGCCAGGAAAAGAGAAGCTGCCCAGAGTCAGCAGCGGAGGCCGTGCTGGGCCCGGGAAGAGCAGGTCAAGAAGCTTGGTCTTCCTGCAAGTTGCACAAATCAGGCGGAGCCCAGGAAGAGGAGCCAGACAGCCACCAACACAACGGCTGGGAATCAAGACTATCACCCCTCAGCCCCCATTAAACAACCAGCTGGTTGGGGGACAGGCTGAGTTGATAGCAACCAGCGCACGAAAACAGCTAAAGGCTTGTATTGCTTGATTGGCTTTGCGGAACGAAGGCTGATGGTCTAAGCATCATTAGGAGGATCACAGGATGCAACGTATGTGGGGTGGGTTTCCTTCTGTCTTGTTTTTGAAATCCAGGATTAGTCTCACTGTTTGGTTTTGTTCCGATTTATTGTTTTTGTTTTATTCAATACTCTGTTTTGATTGGTTTTATTCTGCTTTGTTTTATTTGATTTTACTGTCAGATGAAATGGACAACTAGAGTGAAGACAACAAGATCCATTAGGGAACCGCTGTTGCAGTTCTATACCATTTGCTTTGCTTTGCTTTGATTGACTTTATTCTGTTTTGTATTGTTGGGTTTTTATTCTCCCTAGGGAAAAGGAAAGTACTAGACAGAGCCAGGCCACTGCAGCCCTAGAGGGGCTGAGACATACGGGAGCTTAGTAAAGTTACCTGAGATGGAGCAGTCCAGAGATTTGAAAGAACACAGAAAACAACTGTTACTCAAAAACCCACGAAGAATGTGACCCAACCAGCGACTGTCAGTGCTGGAAATAAGTCCTGAAGGCTTGTAAGGAGAACCTAGGGTAAATGCCTGACGGAAGGGGGCTTAATGGAGAATGAGATTTGAGAAAGCAGACAATTTTTGAAAAATGGTGATAGAAAGAGGGAAAGCTACAGATATAAAATAAAAGGCAGCTTTCCGTTTCTTCTTTCTTTCTGTTTTTTTTTTTTTTTTTCCTTTTGGTAGTGGGAGGTAGTTCAGTATGTTTATGAACAGATGGGAATGAGCCCTCTCTGAGGAAAAAATAGATAATGTAGGAGAGGGAGGATAATTAAAGAAGTAAAGCCCTTGAATACAGAAGAGATGATGCCTAGCATGGAAGCCCAGGGAGCACTCTCAGTCACCGCAGGGGCAGACACAGCCAGGACTTAGCACACACAGGTGGAGATGGACGGGTGGGTTTCTTACTGGGTTGGAGGGGATTCAAAGGGGAAGTTGTTCTACTTGCTGCCATTTTCGCTATAATAAGAAATCACATAACCAGATGAGGGTTCAGCTTATTCGCAGGAGTCCGGTGAAGGCAGACAAGGTTTAAATACTCTTCCCACACCCTTTCGACTAGGGAAATACAATAAGTTTGAATATAATAGGGCAGTCAGGCAGTCTGAAAGTCCTTTTCTAGGCTTGGGATCATGTTTTTTAAAATAGCATCAACTAGTGTGACCGTATTCTTTTCTCATCTATAACATTTGTTATAATTTAGGTTCCAAGAATTGATCAGTTGAAAAAAAAAACCCAGCTTTCCAAATGAACATGTTTTATTTTTATGAATGGTACACACATTTGCATTTCAATAAAAGAGAGCTAATTTTATCAGCTACTGAAACACAAATTGCCAAGATCTACAAATAAATGGCTACATCACAATTTGTCTCAGAGGTGAAGCTTAGGATTTGAGTATCCCAGAGGTCAAGACACTGACTTCCAAATGTCACTTCTCTAGCTCTTTCTGGGTGGTCATATGTTACAGCCGACTGCTGAGGGCAAGTGTGAGCAGTGTTGGGATTTTCCAAAACAACCCATCCTAGTTCAAGCTTTTTAGTATACTATAAAGTATAGTTTGGCCTAGCACAAGCTTTTTTGATTAAAAAAAGCATATCACGTTGTGTCTTATTGGATTTTAATATGTATGATAGTAAAAGCAAAATTTTTATGGAAAATGAGATAATATAGTAGCCATTGTTCATCTTCGGTTATTTGGTTCAGAATGTCTTGCCATACTTTCCTTCTCTTGAGTTGTTTTATTCTACTTTGTTATGTTTGACATTATTGTGTGTGAAGCTAAGCTCAGCTATTTCAAAGAAAGAGACATTACGACAGCTACTGTTAATATCCAATTGTCTTGTTGTGAAGTGCTGTGTTGCTTACATTGATCTGTTCTAATCTGTTCAGATCTGTCCTCTTTTGTTTTATTCTCTTTAGAATAAAAAAGCATAATAAAATGGTGTAAGCACTGACTATGCGAGCTAGAGAACCATGTGTTAGTTTGTTTACACTGGAATTGTTTAGCACCAGGTACCTGTCTGGAGGAGTAGCTTGTTGCTACAGATAAATAGCAAGCAACTGGCAAAGAAAATTTGCAATTAAATATTTGCTTGTCTTTAGAATAATTGAACATATTTTGTCTCTAATGATTTTTTTTTTTTTACATCTGTGTATAATGTCAAAATGTGTCTTATGGCCCCTGTTTACCTGTAAAAGCTCTAGTCTCATTTCCTTATCAATAGACGGTTTCCTGCATTCAGTTTTGCAGGGGAAAACAAATCTTGGTGAATTTGGTAGTGCCTAGATTTGGGAAGCATAGTTTGACATACCTTTAGGACAAATTCTTTTTCAAATTTAATTTTAAACTTATTACTCTTGCTATTTACAAATACTGATGAAAGAAACATTCTTGAAAATGTCCAGTATTCTCTTCTTGGTTCTCTATCATTTATAGTGAGAACTATCAGTCTATTTAGTTTTCCAGGAACTTGTATGAAGGAAACGTATCTGCTTGTTAAGAACATTGTATTGAAAAAACCAGAAAACACCACTGTTTTTAAATTCCTGTCCAATGATGGGCCATGGTGAAAGAACTGATTGTCAGTTTACCATCTGTCCTGAAAACAAGTGATAATGGCAATAATAATACTAACAGTGGTAGCAGAATCTTTGGCTCAGTCCTCAGAGGTCATCACATTGAAGTAAGTAGGGAAAACAAACAGAAGAACAGAACAATAACGAGGTGAGTTTCAGAGGACTGTAACCTCCAAGTCTCGGAGGACAAAAGTGTAGCTCATACCTACCTGTTTGTCTATGATAATCACTTAAATTCTGTGACTCTCAGGGGACTTATATTCATGTAGAAGTTTCAAAACTAACAATTTTATGTCTAACAGACCAAATGGCATTGAGGAAAAGTTCTACCATTTTAGTTGTGCCAAGGAGATCACTGAACTCTGGGGGAAGGGGTGCATAAGAAAGATCTCGCCCCACTTTGCTCCCATGTTTGTAAAACAAAATAAAACAAAAGGAAACAAAACCAAAATCAGGGGAAGGGGAATGAAGGAATTTATTCATGGATCTTTGATATATATTTAATTTTAAAGATAATCAAATCGCTTTAGATTTTTAAAATTTTGACTATAAAGGATTCAGAGGACTCACATCATCTTTGTGGTAATTAGAATCTTTTGTTCCCTTTTATTAGATACTAAAACTCAAGAATGGATCAAAATGAATGGGCTTCTTTTATTTCTTTTTAATGTCTGGTGAATTTTTCTCTGATGTTTTCGCATGAGATGCAATAAGTTATGACTCCTAAAACACATCGAACTTCATTTGATTTTCACCCTCTGTTCTTTTTTTCTCCTGGAAGCAACTCTGAAATTTGGAACCACACACACTACACGAATATTTAATTTTCCTCTATGGAGCTATAGTCATTAAGTAATGTCCTAAATGTTAGAAAAAATAGAAAATCAATGTCTCTTAACAGATCAAGATTTTCATGGTCTAACTGTAAATGTAGCCATTTCATACCATTAATAGTACAATTGCAAACCTAGCACAGGAGAGCTAATGATGAGATAAATTCATTTCTCTTGTTGTTGATGAAAATATTCAAATGAACAGAAGCCAAAAGCTCTACCTACTCAGTAGTGAAGTTTTGGTGTTCAAACAAACTGACAATTTAACTTACCAAAATAATTCAATTGGATTTATAAGTTAGGTATAATGGAGACAATGCAGGAAAAATCAAACTTCTATTAACTTTTAGGAATTTCTAAAAAGAACAAGTCTTTGGTGACTTTGCAGTTAGATTCATAGAGGCAATTCTGTCTGAATTTGCCTTCTGCAAAAGATGATGTTAAAGGAGTTTCTGCAAATGGGAGTGAAAACATACATTCCACTTGTTTTTCCTTATTAAATCCAGTAAAAGAATTTCCCTCAGCTTTTCCCACTAAATAATTCATATTGACTAAGAACTATTTCTATATTTGCTTATTTAATAAAGAATAAAATATTATATGCATAACTTAGTTTGATTTTTTTTTCCTAATGAGTAGAGATATAAAATTGCAGTATCTGTGCACTGGAAGAGATTTGACTCACTGTATTTTGTGACCTCTCAGTAACAAAGATCAGAATTACTTCAGGGCCTTAATAGAGTTTACAAACCTCAGCAACACTGAAAAGGGAGTTATATCTTCTTTGTACTCCTTAATCTTTCTTTCTTTCTTTCTTTCTTTCTTTCTTTCTTTCTTTCTTTCTTTCTTCCTTCTACTGGGAATTGAACTCAGGACCTTGTGCTTGCCAGGTAGGCATTTACACCACTGAACTACATACCTGACCCCTTAATATTCCTTAATAGATTTTTTTGTTCTTTATCATGAAATAATACATAGAGAAACATACAAGAGTGCTAATAAGGAGGCATATGGAAAATAAAACTGAATCATAATCACATCAATTAGATCATTTAGAGCAGAAATAGGAGAGCTTGACCCACTAAAGATATCACTGGGCTACTACCCAGACATCTATCTATCTATCTATCTATCTATCTATCTATCTATCTATCTATCTATTCTTGTATGTGCTTATCAATGACCTATTTTGTTTATGCTGGACTATTTTGTATGATTTTTTACTTACGAAAAATTGTGTTTTGATACATTACTTTCCTAATTATTGAGAAGTTTCTTTGTTGTTGCTGCCTCTTACATTTTACATCTGAAATAAATAATGTCTTACTTGTCTCATCCTAATTTTAGTCCTGAAGAAAAATAGGGGAAAAGACCCCGATGGGTGTGGCAGGGTGGAACGTCAGCCAGCTCTGTGGGAGGATCAGGCAGGAGCATCACACCTCCGCACCCAGTCGGTGCAAAAATACCTTATCTGTAAATAAAACGTGCTTTAAAAACCAGAGCTATAGCTCAATTTAAAGGCCTGGAGTTCAATCCCTAGTACAAAAAGGAGAGAAAGAAAAAATAAGGAAAGAAAGAGAGACAAAAGGGGCCAATGAGATCAAAAACAGTCAGTATAAACACATAGATTGTACTTCTGAAGAAATGAAATCGTACACTAGTGTCATCTACATTCAAAGTTAAATAAAATTAATAAACATATTTTAGAACATAATTTGCAGTACTAAACAATCCAATTTGTTCAGTTATTTGTTGTTTTTATGTCAGTTCTTAAAAATTATAGATTCTTAAGTATAGCAGCTAGTTATCACTAATGAGGTCAAGTTCAAGTTACGTTGAATTGAAGCAACACAGAGTTCAACATTTTCCTGTTTACTAGTCTCTCAGAATTCTCTGAGAGAAAAGCAAGCTCAATACAACCTATTTATAGGTTCTCTAAAATCTAGAAAATATACAATGGTGAAAAATAATCTCTATAGAATCTATTTTATATTTGTTAATTATAATGATTGACATTAATAAGACCGTCAATTCTCTTTCGTAAGTGCACTTGAATGGCACTTGTTTTTCACGTGTTAAGAGTAATTAATCAAAACATATTAACTATAATTAGTTTAAACAGAAAACACTTCTTGTTTGAATACATATTTCACAATCATGTTGTTCATTCCAAAATGAATGCATGTGCATTTTACCTCTGCTTTAATTAGAAGGAACCAGCAGTTAAATTGTTCATTAAATTGACTCAAACTCCAAGAATCCCAGGCAAGGAACAGCAGTCACACTTTTTACCTGATGCTCTAGTGCATTATTTCGGGGTAGGGGTCAGCCAACTTTTCTACAAAGGACCAAGTACTTCAGACTTTGTGGGCTGCAGAAGTTCTCTGTCTCACCCATTCACCTTGCCATTGTAAAGAAGCTACTTGTTTCTGTAAAGAAATGAATGTGGCTGCATTGCAGTAAAATTTTATGAATTTCACAAAACTTGAATTTTTAAAATTTTTCAATGTCATAAAACAGTATTTATTGTTCTATTTTTTTCCTGCCTTAAAAACACAATAACACAGTCATTTCGAAACCTAAAATAAATTTTAAGCCTGATTTTACCTATGTGCATAGTTACAGATTTTTATTCCAGGACCCTGAGGAGGTGAAGTGAGGCATTTTGGATTTAAAAATCTCGGAATGACCCAGTGTTTTCTTTTCTATGGGTCTAGTAATATATAGCTAGCGTCCTGGAAAACATTATCTCTGTTTTGGGTCATTTTCTAGATAAAGATCAATCATGCTTAATCTTGTATTTGAACAAAAGAAAGGGGATATGTTATAGATGTTATTCCACACAAATGAAGTTTTCTGAAGAGTTGAGTTTTAAAAGTCCCCCATTGACCTTATTTCTCAGTTGCATTATTTTTGCTTTTTGTGTTGCTGCTTTTTCCATTTTAATTTGGTTCTTCATTAGCACTTCTGAATAACCAACAATATTCAAAAGTCCACGAGACAGGTCTTCCAGAGGCTGCTGTTGTAGATTCTAGCCTTGTCAACAGGAAGCACCCTAGAGGTTTGCCCACAGTAACCTGTGCACAGACCACAGAAGAACAGAGTGCCCTGGGAGAGTGACACGGTCACAGCAGCAGCTCTGCCACACCGGTATCTCTAGGCTCCACTGCTATTCAGACCATCCATGGCCAATGGCAAATGTCCCACATCTACCAGCAGTGTGATAATCAATACCCTGATCAGCAGCTGATGAAACATTCCTAGAGAAGAAAAGGGAAAAGGTCAGAGGTCTGAGTAGACCACCAATTCTGCACACTCTTCTGACCCAGCAAGTGCCCTACAAGAGAGTGGGGGGGTGAGGGGGGGTAGTGAAAGATTAAAGACATTTAATTTACTTTCGGTGTATTTCACCTTATCTATAAACACAGACACATACGCATCCTAGATTCATCCCCAGTTACGTTTCAACTGCTTAGAAAATCCTCTTCCTACATTTGGTAGAAAAATAAATCAGAGCACTCAACCTGATGAAAGATAATCATAATGGGGACAAGCTTTATTTTGCTTTGGTTTCTGCTGATTGGAATCACTGCAGTGGCTTTTGCTTGCTCGTATCTCTGGAGCCTGCGTCCTTGAATATTCATGCGATGCTTCTGCCTATCAAGTTAATGTTGGGACAAAATACTTATAATTCTAACCAGTCAGCCAGACTCAAACCATCACAAACCAATCGCATGTGGCTGCTCCCTTCTTCGGCCCAGCAGGTGGGAAGACTGCCATGATAGAATGAACATTAGGTACTTTTGAAAGAAAACTCACCAGCCAGTATATCTCCTTCCTAACCAGAATGTTGCTGAGGTTATCTGCAGTGCTGAAAACACGTCCTTTAAGAAGAAGGGTTTTCAGACCAGAAGCATTAGTTATGGAGGTAGTCATTGTTGTTGTTCCTCCCAAGGAAGAGAATAAAAGTGTAATCACACTAGGTTATGTGTAAATTTATGCTGTTTTTACTGGCTCTTAACCCTTTTCCTTCCAGGAATTGTTAAGTTCCTTTGCAGTCATATATCAGCACTTGGGTATGTTCTCACCAAGCCTGACCGTTTGACGGTAAGGCCCCTCAATAGACCAGCAGAATAGAAGTTGGGTCATGTAACTGGTTCCCTGGAAATTACGTAAGAGAAATAAATACCCTGGTATTGGCACAAAGGAAATTATGAAATTCTCCCCCTGCCTGAATTCATAGACTCTTAAATCCTCCTGTGAGAAAAATTTTTCTTGGTCTCAAGGGGTCTTCAGAGCACAGTTAGGAAAAAAAATCTTTTGTAGAGGGAAGATCTCTAGTTCCTGGATTGCTTGAAATGGGCTGCAGTTCAGGTTGGCTTCTGATAGAGACTGGGAAGGAGGTCAGGAGACAGAACAAGGCTCAGAGAATCTCGCCATGCATAGGTTTCTTTCTTCTTCTTCTTCTTCTTCTTCTTCTTCTTCTTCTTCTTCTTCTTCTTCTTCTTCTTCTTCTTCTTCTTCTTCTCCTCCTCCTCCTCCTCCTCCTCCTCCTCCTCCTTCTTCTTCTCCTTCTTCCTTTATCTGATGACCAATAAGTCAGTTCAGAGAATTAGTTTGCATTATGAAGAAATAATTCTAAATGTGTTTCGATGTGTTCCTTTTTCTTTCTTTCTTTTTCCAGATGGGACTCTTTCATCTTGTGGAATATGGCTTCGTTTTATGGTATTAAGTTTGTCTGGTACTTTTCTGGCATGTTGCTTTGATACGTGATGCTTTTGAATGGGGCTTGTGAAGTTGGACTCACACAAGTCTTGAACTGCATGTCTAGAGGTGAATACAATGCTAAATTTTGATAGTAACATAATCCAAAAATGCTAAATTTTGATAGTAACATAATCCAAAATCCTGGATCACCAGCAATGCTTGCACCCTTTTGTATGACTTGAAATAATATATTGAGCATAGGGAGAGAATGTGAACAAAGTAAGCAATGAATGCATGTGAGAAGAAGCCAGAAAACAATAAAAACTACTATTTGTGCTTAATTCACTTGAAGAACATTGCTTCGTCCTGAGCCCAGGACTAAGGAGATTTGCATTAATCTCCACTATATTGCCTTGATATCAAAACTATGGACAACATAAACTACTAAATTTGTTGTGCTAAATGATGCTGGGTTGATGCTCAAATTACTTCTTGAGGAGTGTACAGAAAATGACTTTATCTGCAGGGAACTATTTAAGAGATAAATCCTCAGTTCACATTTCACAGAAATGTTGAATCTACTTAGCTTCAGAGCTTCATAGGCTAATCTACTATCCAAAAAGTCTGAGAGAGTTGACAATATCCATTTTGAATTTTTCATGGGTTTAATGTATGAGAAATGTGTGTGTGATGGGTGGATAGATGAACTTCTAAAACTGCAAATTGTGAATGTAACTCAATTTTCACCATCATAAATTCATGGAATTATGAAAGCAATTTGCTGCAAGGGGAAATGTTACAGCTGACCACAGCTCTTCTGTCATAATATATAACTGCAGATCAAAACTTAGCCTTGTCTCCAGTCTTAGGAGTTTTGAATACTAGGTCAACAGATAAAACTCTCAATCTGTGTGTGGATGCATGTGTGTGTGTGTGTGTGCATGTTTGTATACACTTTGAATTTGCTTTCTGCCATCTAGTCTAAAGTTTATTTCTTCCTTCATTTATCCTGTGGTAAGAACACACATATTTTATATAAAAATATTCCTTAAGTGTAGTTGCTTTGGGGTTTGGTGTTTACCTGAGTGGGATATATTATTATTTTTCAAGGTTTTTTGAAAGCACTATTATACATGATTTCAAATACATAAAAAAGTTTAACCTCATTAAACATGAAAACAAACACTCCTAATTGATTTTCTTTCATGTTGATTTAACAGTTACAGTACGAGTCTTCGCATATTTAAGTTTACAAGCAGGGAAACAACAACAGACTGCAAAAAGGTATTATTTATAGTGCCACTTCCTGCCTTGCTAAAGCTTGGTGACTCAGTTATGCTAACCATACGGAAGAATAGACTTCAGTATAGAAGCTAGTTTTGAGATGAAATCTTTGCTGATAACAAGATCAGAAGCTTACAATACTGGTAAAAGAATTTAAGTCCATGTTGTAAATTCAGAGATTATTACTAAACCTAGCAACAATGCCTAAAACACTCATGCATGGTGATGATTGATTTAAGTTCTATTAACTCTTAAAATGACTATATTGTAGTTTAATTTCAAATGCAGAAGAAGGAATATATGGATTTTACCTTAATAAGTACATTAAAATATTTAAGCACCTATGAGTCATGACATAATCTGAATATTCTCCTAAAAGTATGTGATGCTATTAATGTTATTATAGCATCATTTATCACCAATGTTATTGGTGGCAGTTGGTTACATTTCATTTTTGCACTATTTCAATGCAAGTTTTATTTATTTGTAACTTATACACAGGGCTTTGAAAGTTAGAACATAAATTTATCCAAAGACTGAAATATTTACCAGTTGAAGATATGTGCTGTGGAGTGGAATTTGGAAAATGACAAGGGAAATTTTCAGCCAAATCCACAGATTGTAATATTCAACTGGAAAACTTGCTCACTAAAAAAGAAAAAAAAAATAAACATAGAAAGTGAGTTAACTGTTGGGGGAAGGGTACCATATAAAGAGGGGAAAAGACTGTCTGTGTGTTAGAGTTAAGGAAGAAAAAATATAGGGGGAACTTGTAGAGCGGAGATGCCGTGGGAAATTGTATTTTACAGAACATAGAGAGGAAGTATTAGATTCGAAATCAGTTAAGTTTAGAGTTTGTATCTACAGCATCCACACTCGTGGAGAGTTTTACAGGAATACAATTTCTGTATCCATTTTTTAATTAAAATGGGCATTTTGAGATCTTATTAAGGAAAAAAAAATAGAGGATAAGAAGGTGGGGCTGCAGCTAGAGGAATGGGCAAAGATAAGGCCCGTCAGCTTCATGTTCCAGCTACCCCGGGTACATTTCTTAGCCTTCTGGTTTTCATAGCCCCGTCCTACTTGTGTGAGGAAGAAAATGTCAACTCATCATCTTTGTGTAAAGAGGCTAAAATCTGACCCAGATTTAATGTTCACTCCTAATATCTATGTAAGACATTCATGAATTTGGTAAAATATTGAAGATTAACCAGGGAAACACTTTCTTTTTCTTCCTTAGTCTTTACTTTCAGATGTATCTACAATATGTTCCCAAGTTCTTCAGATAGTTACCTCATGTAGAATTATAGTATTCATCAGGTGCTGTAATAGACTCCTATGTTTTTTAAGGAGCTTTGGTATTTCATAGCTTATTCTAAGTTATTTAATGACCTGTTTTCATCGCTATTACTAGCAGCAGCAGCAACAGTACAAATAACACTGTTTAGGTGATCACTATGTCCTAGGAATTTTACATGTGTGAATTCTCATCCTTGTGGCAAGAGTTTCCAGAGAGTAAACAGCAGATCAGGTTTGTAAAATATAGAACAGGGTGATTCAGTTTTGAAGCCTTGCACAGTGAACAATAAATCCTGTTGGTACCAACATCACCAAATTTGAATAATTTAGAACATGCCTGAAATTTCATATGTTGGCATTTAATGTGAAAAGATTTTAATTGAAAAAGTTTTAAAGATCTTGTAACCTTTGACCTAATAATTCCACATTTAGAAATAGAGTCTAAGAAAATTGTAAAAAAGTAAGGAAAAACACTAATCTACACATACGGTTAATGCAACCCAAGAAAAATGAAAATCAAAAAATGAACATAAAGATATAAGAATATGTGATGATTATCATTCTCGTATATGAAAGAGATATATATGTTCATTAAAATGGGTTTCAAGTGTTAATTTCACGCCAAATACACACATATAAAAACATGACATCAAAATATATGACACCATTGATTTTAAACTTAGAAAACACAAATGACTTAAAAATAGATGCAGAAATACAAGGAATAGAAGGGGTATATCAAATTATCTATAATGCTTGCCTCCAAATGATAAGAATATGGATTTATTTTATTTTCTACATTTCCCCCACACTGTTCTACATTTTAAAATGCCTCTAACATCTTTAAGTCACACAATTTTCACAATGAGTCTACATCCTTTGGCACAAAGAACCTGAAAGATACTTTTTAGAAAATCTTACAGTGTTGAAACCCACATCCCCAGACCTAGAGGACCAGGTGCAAAGCACAAGTCTTGCTACACTGATGCTGACGTTATTCAAAAGATGTCTTTTATTTTCTTCGCAGCTTGTGAAATATTTCTTAGATATCTATGCATAGTACCTAGCTTTGGCTCTCTGAAGTTTGTTTTTGGTTTCTGTTATCATTGTTATTGTTAGTTTTGGAAAAAAGTCAGTCTGTGTGATGCTTCTGGTCTGTCAGTGAGATTTTGCTAAGGCAGAGAAACGATCCTGTAGGATTTGAGGACACTGAATCAGTGTCTAGTTGTATGATATCTTACTGGGAAGTATGTCTCACTGTTAGACAGCGGGACTGTTGGTGCTTGAGGAGGGTTCATCCCCCTCCCTCCTGTAGAACCTGCTATTTCTAAGGAATAGTTTCTTTCCCCCCATTCTTCCTCTTGCTTTACCACTTTCCTGCCTCATTTTCATTGTTTCCTGTTATAAATGCCCATGTAGTGCAGAAGTAAGATGTAGTGTGTCCTGGCAAGCACAGTAGCAGCACTTTGCTTTTTGAAAAGGTCTTAATGCGTGCTAGTTTATTATCAGTCCTCTTATTAATATTTCATCACTGTTAGTATATTAGTAATGAAGGTTGGTTTTTGCCAGCGGCCACGACAAGCCTGTATGATAGTTGCTATTTTTCTCAATTGGCATCTCTCCCAGGCCAGAGTTGGCTGTTATAATTTGCATCTAGATATCCCGCCAAGCAGCGTCATCTGCTCCCAGATGGGGGTTTGGGGAGATGACTGAACCATGAGTGGTGATATCTACCAGTAGATTTGTCCACAGATAAGTTGATAGATCAACGTGACATTGGGAAGTGGAGCCTGGCAGGAGGTGGTGGGTCACTGGGGTGTGGTCTAGACAAGTACAGCTGTCTCCCCGCTCTGTTCACTCTGTCTGCTTCCAGCTACCGTGACATGAGCTTTCTCCTCTGCTGCACTTTCTTGCCTTGGAACCGGCTAAATAGAGACTGAAACCTCTGCAGACACGGAGCTAAAATACATCTTCCCTACTTTAAGTTGTGAGTGTCGGGTATTGTGAAAGTAACTAAGAATCCGGCCCACGGAACTGCCAACCATGCTAAGAGATGGCGAACTGAGGCTAGGGAAGGCTCGTGGAAGACCTCATCCACTCCAGATGGCACCTGTGAAACAATTATTGTAATCACTTCTCTAAGAAACAATGGTGCAAGACCTGAGTCTATGACGAACGTGGCATTTTCAGAGTTCAATTATTTCACTGATGTGAGATAAATGATATCTTCTGGGGCATGACAGAAGAGGTAATTTATTAAATAATAACTTGCTTGTCCTAAAAGTATGAGCTTCTAAAGAACAGTCTTACTGACTGCTATTTGTTTTAAAGGATTTGATGGAAATTGTCTATTATAAATGGAAACAGTAAAAACTGAAATAGTAGTGAATAAATAAGTATGATTTTGTTATATATGTAAGCATATAAACAGTTGTAAATATATAGGCACCTCCTTAACCAGAGGTCTTCCTCAACTATTCACAATACATAAATACAAGGACCAAGACACTTAGAGCTAAAATAGATGCCATCAATACATATCTGGAGGTTTTTTTAACCCAAAAGAAAATTGACAAAGAAAAGGTACCTTCAAAATCAGCATCTGCTCGTACTATTTCAAAACTATATCTTTAGATGTGTTAGCTCGCGTTTGCTTTCACTTTACGTATATTTTTAACAACCTTGGTTACATAACCTCTCAGCCCAGTGCAGATTAGAATCAACAAATCAGAGCTTCCTGAGGGCCTGACAGATTCAAAGCATATTTTTCAGAAGCAAAAACATGAAGACTCCCACTGATAGAGAAGAAAGAACAAGCAGAAGTGTTTCAGTTTAAACCAGGGTCTCCTAATTTAGGAGGCATGTCTATAATGCACTTTGGTTTGCTGACTGCAGTGCAAGTAAAAAAGGAAGGTTTATATTTATTATAATTATACTAATTCATTATTCAGCCCACATTACAGTAAGAAGTTCTGTTCCTTTTGTTTATCACTGGACTGAGGTTTATGGAGACTGACTTATCTACCTGGTGGAATGCAACACAATGAACACATTAATATAAAAAAAAAGATATGGCATTGAATTTTTGAAAAGTCCACCGTTGGTACATAGATTAAAAAAATTCTGTAACAGTATGAGGGAAAACAAAACTGTTCTAGGATGACGACATATTGATTGCTATAGGAACAATCAGTCAGAGTTGCTTATGTGTAAAATTCAGAGAAAATAACTTTCACATATGAATCTCTATCATTTAGGTGAGTCATTATGCAAAACTTTGCATTGCCAGGTATACCTACCAGGCAACGGTGGCCTTATCTCTGTGATGTGATGCGAACAGCTGATGCCTCAGAGCAAACAGTGTCTAATGTAGATAGAGACACTGCCACCCTAAGAAGCAGCTTCTAACATAATTTCATGTGTGTAGAACTATCTGGACATAATGGTCATTTTTAGAACCTTGACTAGACAAAGAGGCAATTTTGTCTTTTGACGTGTTCTTAGCATCCTTAACAGCACTATATATTATAAAATTTTGTGCCTTCAATATCTCACTAGTGCATTATTTGTCCTCTTAAATTCTCCTAAGGGGAAAATGTTTCTTGGAGGCCTTCCTGCCACCTTTATCGAGTAGCACAGAGCTGAGGTCTAAAGTAGTTACTGGGCAAATATGCTCATTGAATTTAATATGAAGATTATCACAGTGGTCAGTAAAGTCACAAAATTTTTAAAGCCAAGTCTGTTTTCCCATAGGTAAGTTTACATTAAATGTCTGAAAATATCATAGTTGATAAGCTGTTCTCCAAGTAGCAGATTGCAAACTCATCCTGACTGCATTTCAAGCCAATAAGACAAGGATTTATGTATTATTTAATATCTTTATTTCTCAGTAGATCAGTATATAGATGTTAATACCTAATAAAGCCAAATGTCAGTAGCTTTTCATTTCATATATATATATATATATATATATATATATATATATGCTCTGCAAATATATTTAATTGTTGGAGATCTTTATACAAGTAAAAAGGAAAGATTTGTGCTCCTAGTAAAACAAATCACCTTCTGTGTCACACAGCCATTCACAATCTGAATGCAGATCTAGATTGTGACTAATATTTGGCCCTAACATTATAGGTGGTTACTGTGGAGGGAATCAGTAGGAACATAATTGTCATTTCCTTGGAAAAATTTAATCCATAGATGGAGTCTAGCACTTAGCTGCGATGGTGTCCAAAACTAATGGGTATTTTTGCTAAATAAGGCCTGAATCAGCCAAAAAAGATAGATTGACTGGAGAAATCTGTGTCACACATCGCTCCAAAAAGCACATTTATCCAAGTCCTGATGTTTTGGCACATTAGAATTTGCCTGGTAGGACCTTAGCAAAAAGTAATTTATTAATTAAAATATTTTAATAGTTTTATCTTTTTAGAATGCAACAATGGATTCATGCAACTCTATCACACATTTGCAAATTTTTAGTTACAAAAATATAATCTTTTGTGTTTCTTGAAATAATTAGGACTGATATTCTATTTGGACCGGGAATCTGCTTAATAAAATCCTTAATTTTTCATGAACTTTCTTCTCCAAAATATACAAGACTTGCTGCATATCACCCAAACCACGAGAAAAGGGGTATTGATAGCTGATGAGAAAGACTAGTATGAATCCATTATATGCTGCTTAGGGCTAAATTTACGCCACCAACCATAACAAGCATAACTGCGCTCATTTCCATAACAATCTCTCCTGCCATATGAAACTAGCTTTGCCTGCAGTATATTTATTTATTTAAGTTAGAATATTAAATAAAAGAGTTTCAAAGCAAGTTTCAGAAAAATTGCATCCCTCTCTTGATTGATTTTTAAATAGAGTTCATCACTTGGGGGAAAAACAGTGTCACTTCCTCTGAAGTCATATGATGCTGCCTTCAGATGCACTAATTAAATCTTAGCAAAGCAAGTATCAAAATGATTACTTTTCCTTTCCCACTTAGCCTTAATATGTTTTAAGGCATTCATCTGCTCCTCAGCTTTTCCCTTAGAAGGAATCTACAAGGCGGCACATGCGTGAGGACACTTTGCTGTGGACTGTGCTGTTAATTTATTCGGTATCATGTGAGCAAGGCAGAGTTAACTGGTCTATATTCAGATTCTTCTAGCTTTAGGGTACAGCCTGATTCTTTTTGTTTAATTAGTACAGCTTTGCAGAGTGATGTCTACAGCCCTTGCGGGGAGTTAGTGCCCTTATGTGACACATCTTCCTTCCTCTGTTCATTCTCTTTCCTTCTCCTCTCCCTCTACCTTCTGATCTTTTTCTTATTTGAGAAAGATGCATCTTGCTACTCCCATTTATCTTCTTTTATTTTGCTCTTTATTTGTATTTTGGGTTTGTTGCATAAGAGAAGCCAGGTAATAGTTAGCCTTGTCTGATTTATTTCACTTGATGGTGTGGTCTCAAGGTGCATCCATTTTTCCCAGAAATTACTCAAGATTATCTTTCTTTGTGTCAGAGCAGGACTCTATCATGTGTAAATACAATTACCTCACCTCGTCATCTCGTGATGGACAAATAAGTTGCTTCCAAGACTTAGCGATTATGAATTGTACTGCAATGAATATGGGTGTGCATGTCATCTCTGTAATAAATCTTTAACTCTTTGGGGAAGATAAAGGAATAGCTGAGTCAATAGATAATATAATGGAATTGATAGTTTTAATTTTTGAGAGATCTCCATCCTGATTTCCATAGTGGTTATATCAGGTTACATTCTCAAGAACAATTTAAAAGGGTCTCTACCTCAGCAGCCTGGCCAGCATTTGTTATTACTTGATTTCTTGATAATGCCCATTATTTCTGGGGAAAGATGGAATCTCATTGTTATTTTAATTTTCACTTCTGTAATATTCAGTGATGTTGAACATTTCATTAAAATATTTATAGACCATTTGTACTTCTTTGAAGTGTCCGTTTCACTTACCAATTTTTTTATTGGGTCTTTTTTGGGGGGAGATTTACATTTTTTGAGTTTTTAAATATATTCTAGATATTAGTTCCCTAAAGAGTAACTGGCAATTTCCTCCTCATCCTGTAGATCATCTTTTCATTTTCTTGGTTGTTTCTGTTGCCGTGCAAAAACTTTTTAGCTTGATGTGATCGCATTTGTTGAGTCTTGCTACTATTTTCTGTGCAGCTTCTAGCTTCTTATACACACATTTGCCTCTGAGACTTAATTCAAGATACACACACATATATGTGTGTGAATATATATATATATATATATATATATATATATATATATACATATTTCATGACCCAATACTTTTTATAGCAGACGTCCCTTGTGTGACACAGGATTTCCACTTACAAGGTTGTACAAGGCCACAGAATTTGTGACAGTGCTTGTATACTGCACAATCCCACAAATGAGACGGTCGGCGATGCTTTGGGCTGTCGAAACTCTCACAGTATGTGCACGACCTATTCGAAACCCGTTTAACTGAAGTGTGTTGCTCGGCGCTAGGAAATAAGGCAGGTTTGGTAACTCAGCAAGCGGCGAGCCGGGATCTGCAAACCTAAGCGCATTTCACCAGCACCTCCTAGGGGCCACGTGAGGGTGAGACAGGAGGTGGGTGTAGCTCAGAACCCTTGCTGCCCGGGGCCAGCTTCACCTCTCCTACAGCCCCTGCTACCGCCCGGGATACTAGCTCGTCTGCTGAAGTACTCTGGTGACTCAGTGAGGCCTTTCGAGATCTAAATAAACTTCTAGATAGACCCATTCACTCGCTTGAGGAAATAAGCATTTAAAAACACAGGGACTGCAAATTTAGCGAAAGAAAGGACTGCTCAGTCTCCCTTGTCCCTCTGGAGCACAGCTGCGTTATGACACCAAAACCCCTCCGAGAGTGACAGGCACTCGCCCACCCACACGCGCGCGCCGAGGGGAGGGAGTCTGCAGTTGCAGGATCCAGCTCTGGGCGAAAGCGTGAAACGGAGCTCTCGGGTTCTCTGCGCGCTCTGGCCGGGTTGCTGGGCCCGAGGGCTGGGGGGCGGGCAGGCGGGGGAGGCGCTGCTGCGAGGGCAGAGCCCAGTTTCTGCAGGAGTCTCCGTTCCAGAGAATTCCTCACTCTCTAGTTGTTCTGAGTTTAGATGGGCCGAGTGTGCCCAGCGGTGGGAGAAAAAAGACTGAGGAGGGACAAGGCGAGACAGACGGACAGACGGACAGAGAGAGGAGAGGAGGGGAGGGGAGGGAGGGGAGAGCAGGGCTCAGCTCTGCCCAAGTCCTCGGCCAAGCAGCCGGCGCTGGCCACGCGTGCGCGCGTCTCGGTCCCGCTGGGCAGCGGACCTCGCACCGGCCTGCGCCCCGCGGCCTCGGCGGCCACGCCGCGCGCTGCAGGTCCCGGGCGCCGCCAGCGCGAGCCGGCGGGCGGGAAGCGCGCCCTGGCGGACGTGCGCTCCCGGCCGGCACCCGGAGAGCGCCCCCCGGAGCACCGACGGCTCAGCCGCCCGCCTCCGGAGAACCCGCGAGGCGGCCTCGGGGAGCCGGAGGAAGCTTCCCCTCGGCCTGGGCTGCAATCGGGCGGCCGCAGAAGCCGGCGGCGGAGCTCCCCACCTGCCGCCGTCCCCGCCGGGCTGCGACTTCCTCCTCCCGCCGCGCGGGCTCGGGGGCCGGAGGGCGGAGGAGGAAGCGGCGGCAGGTTCCCTCGCTGGCGGCTCGGGCGGCCGCGGGTGCAGCATCCTCCCCTCCTCGCGGGCCGCGATTGGCCGAGCGCGGCCGGGGGCGGGGCCAGCGCGCCGGCTTCGCGTGGACCGCCTCAAAAGAGCCCAGGATATTGCAGAGCGCACTGGAGCCCTGGCCAGCGCGCAGCCTTCCCGGCGCCGGCAGCTGGGTCCTGGGAATTCTGTTTTGCTCCGGCTCCCTCACTTTTACAAACCACTGGATCTTACATGCCTCTGTACCTCCCATTTGCACTGCACGTGTCCATGCTCCCGTGCCAGCAACAGGTAAGGACGGCTGTGTGCGTGTGCTCCCCTCCCCTCCCCTCTCGCTGTCTGCGTGTCCTGGGGAGTGGACGCGGGACGCTGCCCCCTGCCCTGGCCTGGCCCCGCTCCTCCAGAGGGGCCCGGCTGTCATGCTCCTGTAACGCCGTCTCACGCTTTGAGTCCCAGCTCCAGTCTATACAGTTTGTGTGCCTACCAGAACATCCTGAAGAGCTAAAAATACTGAGACATGCTTGGAACAGTTGAGCAATAGAAACAGATTTCACTGCAGCATCTGTTTGTGCTCATAACTTCCAGTGCACCAGCTGTAGCGAGATACACGGTCTGCAGACAAGGGCGAGAGGCTGTGTGCGGTTCTCCCAGGAGCGGGCCAGAGGAGGTGGCGGTGGTGGGCGGTGGGAGGTGCGCCTGCTGGAGCCCCGGTCTCAGACCTCGGCAGACCTCGGCACTAAACTATTCTGGATTCCTCGAGCCTGGCTCCCCACCCCCACCCCCACCCCCACCCCGGTCGTTACTTCAAGTGTAGCTTCTAGTTCCAAAGAGAGTGAGCGTCTCAAAGTTATTTT